>JARHVA010000536.1:4522500-4787500 GCA_037957365.1 Torreya grandis | reverse complement strand
AATTAGATTTAAATAAATGAGCCCCTAATGTGAAATTGATCTAATTATCTAGGTTATCTAAAAAAATCATTAAATTAAAAGTATAAAACCCTAATTTATTGCTAAAATTTGGATTAATGCAAACTAGGTTTTCAAGCAATATTCAATGTAAGTTGTGTTCACCAAATTATTTAACCTTTAGGTTTAAATATGTAAATCCAATGTTTAGATTAAAGGGATGAGATGTCTAAAAGATTCAAATAATATGTAATAATTAAGTATTGATTTGTTATGGATTTTAACCTTATTTGAATTTATTAAAATAGTAATAAATATGATTAAATAGAGATTTATCTTGAAAGTGACTATCATGGATGATTTGGGTTCAAAAAACTAAGTTTTGGATAGTTCTGAGTGTTTTCAATAGGGTGTCAAGATCTATTTTCTCACTAGACATTAGCACCCCACCTGGATAGTAGTACCATGCTGATTTAGTGTCCTCAAAGTGGAACTAGTGTCCTCTTTATAGGAATGTTCCTATTTTTTGAGAGCACTTGTATGTATGTTTTTAGGTCTTATTCCTATGCACATGAAATCTAAAACTCTATGTTTTGCCTAATAAAACTTAATTTAGTGTCAAATCCCTAATCTTCCTTATAAGTATGGCATGATAAATAATTATGTTAGCTAGTAGGATATGTTGGACATCCTCAACACCCTGATGTGAAGAGAGTTTCCTACATACCAATACTCCAAAGAGGGATCAATATTGATGTAGTTTTCCCACTTACTACTTGATGCATGTGCAAGTGAATGATATAATGAGAGTGGAATTAGATGCCTTGAATGTTCTTGAGATTTAAAATCTTTGAAATCTAGGCTTGGGGATGTTTTAGATGGTATTATGTATAAGTAGTGAAAAATAGGGATCAAATACCTTAATTATTCTCAACGTGTCTTGTGTTTTAATATGCTTTTACATCTATTTTCCATTTAGTGAATAAAGGTCAAATAGACTTGCATTTATGGAGATATTTAAATTTTAAAGATAATAAAATGCACATAGGCTGACCTTAGGAGGGGCACATGTTTAAAAAAGTATCCATTTGGGAGTGTTTAGGGAAATATATAGTAGTGCCCAGTTGAGAACACTAGCACCATGTGGTTGTAGTGTCGTAAATGTAGTACTAATGTCTACCTAGTAGACTATTGGGAAAGTTGGGTTGGTATCTAAGAAATCTATCCTAAGACTATGTTTTGGCTAGCTATAACTATATATGGTTTGCATAATGATCAAAAAAGTGTTGTAAAGGATCTAAGATATGTCTAGGATTAAGCTATGAATAGGATAACTCAAGTGATACTCTAAGCATCTAAATACCACTTTTAGGTGATTACACATCATCATCATCATTATAAATAAAGTCATTATTATGCTCTAATATACAATCTTAAAAATTAGTCAATTCATTTATAATAATAATGACTTCATTTAGTATGATTTCTTTGCAAAAAAATAGTATGATTATTTATAAAGAAAATAAATTACATTAAATAAATGAAACCCTAATGTAGGATTCATTAAATTAGCTAGGTAAAGCCAAAAAAAAAAAAGAATTTTGCAACCTTAATTTAATTCACAAAAATTGGGAGAAGGTAAACCCTAATAAAAACTAGGGTTCTAATTAGTATTCAAAGTAAGTTAGGATCACCAATTTTTTAAACCTTTTAAGACTTAACTCATGTAAATATTATGTTTTTAAAGTGCTGAGTATGTTATTAATTTAGAATGAGAATTGGAAATGATTGATTTAATTAATGTTTCCCAAAATAGTAAGTGAGAAGATAAAATGTACTTATTTGGAAATAAATATAATTTTATGAAAATTAGGGAACTAAAACAAGCTAGAGAGATAGACAAACACCTTTTGTCTTCTAACTATTTATTGAAATATAGCCTCAGATAGTAGTGCCCATATTAGGAATATATCACCATGTGGAAATAATTTCCAATTTTTGAGCTAATGTACATCCTTAGGATCATTATAAAACTTTTAGGGAAGTTGTGGGAGGTTATGGAGGACATGTAGGCAGTTATATGTCATTCAGGGGCTCGCATGCATCACTATTTTAGCTAAATCTCTTCCTAAACACTAATGAATAAATGCACCCATTGAAAAATAATCAGATCAAATGTAAAAATGAAAGGGAAAATTAGTTTTTTGGATGTTACAATCATGTATATTAGAACACCCATTGTCATGGCTACTGCCTACATTAACCCCAATTCTAGGGGTCTCATATCACATGTAGTTCTCCCTTAGGGAAAGTGCACCATCAAATTGCATGGTATGATAGAATGACTTTTTATTAATCCCTTATTCGATCAAGTACAAAATTATAGATGTGATTATTGAGTATTATTTATAGTATTGAGCTATATTATTAATTGATTTTATGTAAATATGTGCCATAATAGTAAATGTTAGATGTAAAATGACATGTGAGGCTCTTTATATAGAATGTAATTTTATTTGAAAATGAGACCTTTTTCATTTTCCCATAATTCATAAAAGATTTATTAAAAACATAAGGTAAGGCTCATGGAAGGGTTAGGACTCAAACATGGGAGAAAAGTCACATCAAACACTAGAACCATAATTAGACACTAGTGTAATGTGGTGTTGCTATCCTGAAAGTGTCTCTAATGTCCTAAGGCTTAAAACATATCTAAACCCAATCAAGATAGGTTAGGGTCCCCTATGAATATGAAAAGGTGACTTACAACTACTAGGAGTGTTACAAATAAGGAAAATAAGACATAAGAAAGATCAAAAGACTCTAAATGATCATGCAAATAAGGACTATATTCATCACTAAGACCTTTATGTGAAATATCAATAAAATACATAGTACTTGTGGTTGCTTGAAAAAAGTAGGGTGTTTAACAAGATATACAATAAAGAATGGAAGATCTTGAGCAAGAAAAAATCATAAGCCATACACATTGAAGATATGATAATGATACTAAAGAGGAAGAAGGGGCTGAAGTAGAGGGATAAGAAGATAAAGGTGTTGGAGAAGAGTTAGATATAGGTGAGATGAGGTTAATCACATTTATCTCCAATATTAGAAGAGGAATAAAGAGGGATGTGCCATGATTCTCAAGGAATCTATACCTTATATATATGATTCATAAATATGAAATAATAATTAAAATTTGATGAGATGGAGGATCTAAGGAGATTGAAGGTAGAAAAAACTAAGATGAATATTCATGTTGTACTTTAGTGGAATGAGGTATAATTTTACAAAAGGATAAAATGGAAATAAAATATCACTAGATGGGATATGATGGTGACAATAATTAATGGCATGTTTCTACTAGTTAATTATTATCTTAAATTATTAAAAAAATGTATAACTTGAGGTATAAAACGCTGAGTGTAAATCAATTCTTCCAATATATATTATAATGAACTAAGTAAAAGAAGGTTGTAAATATTTGAAGATGCCTATTAATATGCACTAAAGCCTAAGGAAAACATTATTAATAAGGAGATAAATATATGTTAGAGGCAAAGGAAAGTTTAATAGAGGGTGGGGGGGGGGGGGGTGAATAAGAAAATAAAAACCATGATGAAGATACCAACACCTCTCATAGTCATAAAAATAGTCATGAAGCAAGAGGAATAATTTAATATGAATAAGTAAGAGATGTATTTAAAATAAGTAGATGTAAAGGATTATATGTATCTTTATACATATGTGGGTAATTTGGACACTGGTATTTTGAGTGTGGTCAAGAAATGAGAGGAGGATAAAAGAGAGGAAAGGCTAGTACACATATATCCCAAGATGATGAGGATTATGTAGCATATGTAAATCATTTGGATGAACCTAAATAAGGGGAGACACTTGTTATGAAGAGGATCATAATAAATCTTGTAAATAAGTATAATGAACCTATTTGAGAGTATATATTATTTAGGACAAATTTTAAGGAAGAAGGTAATTTATATAAGTTTATAATATATATTGAAAGAATTGATAATCTAGTTTCAATTGAAATGGTAAATAAATTAGGATTAAATAAAGTGTCTCATTCAAATATTTATAAAGTTTCTTTGATAAAAAATACTATAAAATATTTGTTAATGAAAAATTCATTTTTAAGTTTATATATAGATACTTAAAAGGATGACGTATGGTTCACATTATTCCCATAGATGTGTGACATTTATTTTAGGGAGAGATTCAAAGTTTGATATATGATCTATCCATGATAGTGATGAGCATTCCATATATCTCATTATATATGATACAAATTAAGTGTTGCCTTTTGGTTACATATTGCATTGCATATAATAGTTAAGGTCTTATCTAATTAGTAAATGAGTGGAATTGCCCTTTGTTTGTATGTGATACATTGCTGATTCTTTATCTTTTTATTTTTGTCTAACTTAGATGAAATTAGCACAATTTTTTATATAGAAATGCATCCTTATGGTGGGACGATTTTGAGAAGACATCAAACAATTTTGGTAACCCTTTTTGGCAACAATTTTGAAGGTTTGTTGAACACATCGAGATCCAAAGATCTATAGCTCCAAAGAATATTTGAAGATGATATGAAAATGTTATGAAGATTCTCTAAATATGCCCTTAAGATTCTCTTAAGACACTCTAAAGACCTATATAGAGTGCTCTAAAGACTCATAGGCATGCTCTAAAAATGTCTAGCTAGATCCTATAGATCAAGATAGTAACTCAAAATATATCTATTATATATATATATATATATATATATATATATATATATATATATACTTTTCATATTTAGATATATTATTTTAAGACATTAATATTCATATTAATGGTCTAAAATGATCTATATATAAGTATATTTATATTTTTTAAAACCAAACACAATCTCTTTAGTTCTATATTAGTTATTTTTTATCTATCATTAGTTGAGTTAGTTCCAACACTTCACTATAAGTGTAAGATTTGATTCTTAGATCTTCTATTTTGAATAAGTGGATTTGGCTATTTAGATCACCATAATTTTTATTCTATGAATATTTTTTGATAAGTGCCTTAAATACATGTCTCCTTCCCATTCCATATAGTTAGTTAATCAATGAGTTAGCAAATCAATAGTGATTAGAAATCAGAAAAAGCATTTTAGTATAGTTTTTCATATTTGTATATGTTCCTTTGATAATGAAATAAAGTTTGGATTCCTTTTCATTACTAAGTAAAGTTGTTATTGTTTTGAGGAAGGAGGAAGGACCCACTTCTCTTTGATGATTAGGATAAATTGGTATTTTTTAATTTATAGTTTAAAAGTATCTTTCTTTAATTCAAGTATAATTCATTTTAATGCAAAGTGTGATTTTCCTTTTCAACACAAGTGTGATTTCCCTTTCAAAGCAAAGTGTGAATTTCCTTTCAATGCGAGTGTGTTTCCATTAAATTCAAAAGTATATTTTAGGTAAATGAAAGTGAGTTTTCTTTATGAAATAATGTTTCTTTCAATTTCATAGGAAGTAAAGTTTGTTAACTCATATTCATATTCAAAATTTGTTAGGAGCAGTTTAAGTGATAATAGGCAACATTTTTACATTCTAAAATATCACACTATCCTATCGATCTAGGCAAGTTGAGTGAGTACATAAAAATTTCTTATGTTATATGTTTATGTTCTATATGTTTTTGGTGTGAAATAAAGAATCCTATAATAAGGAATACCATAAGCAGATCTTAAGTTATAGAACTCTCTTTATATTTGATTTTATGGAACTTAGAATTAGGATCTTATTCAATGTCCTTAGGATTTCAACATCATAAGAAATTAAAACCCACATATAGTAAAATGTAAACTCAAATACCCAATGGTCTCATTACATATAGCCTTGGATACTAGCCCTAGAAGAAAATGACACCAATTTATTGATTGATTAAATGAAAGGCATAATGACAACCTATCATTTTTGACATAATTTCTAGGGACTCTTAATAAATAACTATTAGTGAGATCATATATTAGAGTTATATATGTAAAATTAAAAATCATTCATAAAACTCAAAAACATAAAAACAATCCAAGACTTTTTTATATTTATGAACCGCCCAAGAGATTCTCAAGGATAGTTTATTTCTAAAGGATCCCAAATAAAAAAGAAGAGATGATCCTATCCTTTTTATAAAGATCAAAAAGTGAAAGAAAGATAATTGAAATATATATATATACAAAGTTATTATGATTCCTCTCTTGAATAAGGTTCATCCTCATAAACAGATCCTACAAGAAGAATCCTATTTAGGATATCTTCTCCTATAGGGAGAATTGATCCTAAAATCCCCTTTACGGAATAGTTGGATTTGATCCACAATCTCTATAAGAAGAAGATATGATCACCAATAAAGATTCAACTCCTGAGATAGACCATAGTTTGAGAACCCAAGAAGAGAATTTAGATTGGATTGATAACTAAAGTTGGTATGAAAATATGGGAGATGAACACGCACATGTGGAAAACCCTAATCAATGGCATCAATAGGATATACAATTTTCCTATAAAATCAACTTGGGTCTTAATGATATAAATTCCATGATAAATATCTCACTATAAATTTTATCTACTTTTATAGGTAAATCCTTAGAGGATCCATATTAGTTCCTCTTTTAATTTCAAGTTCTCTACCAAACATATGACTATATCATAGATAATCAAAAGTTAGTTATTCCCATCTACACTTAAGGATGTAGCCATGAGATGGTTCATGGGCCTTCAAGGTAATTACATAATCACTTGGGATGAAATTGAGACTACATTTCTTGACAAATATTAGGATTACTATAGAGTCAGAGAACACAAAGAAGTCTTTTTCAAGATCAAATAAAATGAAGATGAAACCTTAGAAGATTGCCTTGATAGGTTTATATTTACCCATAAATAGAGTGGTTACCAACTCACTAAAGAATTTGTCAAAATAGTCTTTCTTAAAGGTTTAGATGATGATGCACATGATGCTTTGAATCTAATGGGAAAGGGTGATATTGACAAGTTAACCTTTCATCAGATTTCAACATTATGTACTAACTACTCTAGGATAAGGCCTAGCATAAGGAAATCAAGGTTAGGAAAATAACCTAAAGTTGACCAATGAACGTAAGAATTTTATAATTTTAAAACATATATTATATTATAATTGATCCACATTATATGGCCTTAAACCAAAATCCAATGTCACCAACACTAAATAATTGTCAATATACTATCCTTAATGTAAACTTAACATCTAATAAAAGATTATAACTTAGAAAAAATAGAGGTATGTGGTATTTTTGACCTAGACCATGATACCAAGAATTTAAAACATCTTCCTACCATGAAAAAAAAAGTAAAATAAATAGTACCCATAGTTGAAGAAGTGAACTTTATCTAAAGATAAGGAATTTAGTACTCCTAACCTCAAAATCATTTTGGTCCAAGATTTCCTCCAAATCCATGGATGACACCATGGGATGGATAAGTCACACCAATAATGTAAGGAACAACATAACCATAACCATGGGGTACTCAATAATGGATGCCAAATATGTGGGGAATGCCTCAAAATCCTTCACAATCCTAGGTACAATAGTAAAACCAACAAGCACATTGGGTACAATAGTCACCACTTCAATAGTCAAATCAACAATATCAAACATAAATAAGGTTTCCTCTAAAATAGGCCTTGATGTCTTCACAACATCAGCCACCATCAATTGAGTAGTAGGTTAACCAACCATAGTTACCTACCCAACTATTGGTAAATCCTAAGAATAGGCAAAATAAGCATGTTTATGGAGCTGATCAATAAAGTAATGTTTCAAGAGGTTTAAATAAGTGTAATAATGTTCAAATTAAAATTAGGGAAGGTAGTATGAGATTCACCCATTACCATAAATAAAATTTCCAATGATGAAAACACTCTTGAATCACCTATTATCTAATAACCAAATTAAGACAATGTAGAACCCATAAACACACTAACCACAATTTAAGATCCCCTTGTTGTTCTATTTCTTGAGAGACTTAAAGAAGAAAAACCTAGGGAAGATTTTGAATTGATGCATGGATTAAAAGAGATGAAGATATAAATCTCACTGTTAAGATCCATTAAGGATATTCTTGAATTGAATTAAATCATCAAGAGACTGTACATCAAATAACTAGGAAGGAAGATACAATATCCTATAATAATTCAAGTAACTGGTAAAATTGTTTCTTTACTAGTAGGAAGCATACTTGTTCCTAAATATGGAGATCTTGGAAATCTTATGATGACTCTAAAAATTAGGAAGAATTCTATTCCAAATGTGCTTATAGAGCTAGGTGTTTCTTTCAACATAATGACTATTAACATAATACATTCATTATCTCTCATAGGGATTCAACCTTCCATTACATTGCTTTAAATGGAAGATAAACTCACTAATTATTTTGAAGGAACAATAGAGAATGTACTATTCACCATATAATCCTAGGAATATCTTGTGGATTTCATGATCCTTCAACCTAAACCCAAGAGGGTAAGATATCTAGTCATTCTTGGAAGACCTTGGTTAGTTATAGTTACAACATGAATTGAATGTAGATCTATAAATATGACTATTTATAATATAATTCATGCTAAACAAATATCTCTATATCCACTTGATATACCTTTAATGGGTCTTTCTAAGCATATTTGGGTGGATCAACCTGAATAAAATCACACTAGTGTGTCTTCCTTAGCCATGGATACCATAAAATAACATGTCTAATAATTTGAGGAATAAATAATAGAATATTTTGATTAATAAATCCTAGCTATAAAGCTTGATAGCCTAGCTCCAAACTCTAAAATCATAGCTTCAAATACTAATATCTTAGCTTTAAGGGCTAGTAACTTAGCTCCAAAGACTAATAGTTATGCTCTGAATATGAAAAATCATGAATGGTAATAATCCACCTCCATTATTGAGAATTAAAATAATGTCATAGATCACAAAACATGTTATCTAATCCATAAGACATTGAACAAGCCATAATTGACTGCATTCAAAACATGTAGAATTCATTTTTACATGATTTTCATTATCCATTGACCAATATAATCTCCATAAGTGAAAAGTTTTACAAGGATGTAGATACACTCAATATATTACTACCACACACACTTCCATTGAATACCTTGATGAGTGAATACAAATAGTTAAATTCCACTATTATAGGCACTAAGTAGATTGTAATCCAACTTGATAAGCTATTAAATATCAACAACTAATTAATTGACTAGTAGGAAATAAAAGTGTTTAATGTATTGGTAAAACACATAAAATAATTTACTTAGGATTATAGTGATATGAAATGAATATATCCTAGTGTTTGTACACATTGCATCTACACTAAAGATGTTAGACCAAGCAGACAACCACAATGGAGAATTAACCCTGTCTTTAAAGAAATTGTTAAGGAGATACAAAAACTTTTGGAAATTGATTTTATTTATCCCATATCTGATAGTCAATGGGTTTCACCCTAGTCATTATGTCTAACAATAATTTAAAATTGAGATTTTGTGTAGACTACAAAGAACTGAATAAAGCCACTATGAGAGACTACTTTCCCTTGCCTTTTATTGATCAAGTTTTGGATAACCTGGTAGGTAAGTGGTATTTTTTTTCTTATATGGATTTAGTAGATTTAATAAAATTAGAATAGCTCCTGAAGATCAAGATAAAATTACATTTACATGCCCCTAGGGAACATTTGCCTATATAGTCCTTCCTTTTAGATTGTGTAATATACCTACTACCTTTTAGAGAGCATTGTTAGTCATCTTGTTTGATCTTAAAAATGATTATGTGGAAGTGTACATGGATTATTTCAATATCCATAGCACTACATTTGATGAAGATTTGAATAATTTGGATAAAGTGCTTACCAAATGTAAGGAACAACAAGTATCTTTGAGTCATGAGAAGTTTATCATAATGACTGATGAAGGGATAGTCTTCATACATCATATCTCTTCTCAAGGAATAAAATTAGATCCCAAAAATATTGAGGTAATTTATAATCTCCCCATTCGTCAAACACAAATAGATGTTAAAATTTTTATCGGTCATGAAGGATATTATAGAAGATTTATTAAAAACTTTAGCAAGATAGATGCAACTATGCTTTCATTACGAAAAAAAGATAGTGAGTTTATATGGAATGATAAGTGTGAAGAGGCTTTTGAAACATTAAAGAATAAACTCATGAATTCTCTAATATTTAAAGGAATTAATTGGAAAAATCCTTTTCATATCTATACTGATACCTCCACTAATGCATTAATAATAGTTATAACACAAAGAGATGAGGATGGAAAAATGTATGTCATTTATTATATTATCAAGAATCTTACTCCTATATAGAAAAACTGAACTACCATAGAAAAGGAATTTATTATTCTTATTTATGCCATAAAATTTTTTAGGAACTACATTACTAGTCATCAATTATTTATCTACACAGATCATTCAACTATTAAGTATTTAATGAATACATCAATAGTAGGTGGGAGAATAATTAGATGGGTATTACTATTGATAGAATTTTGCATTACCATCATAGATAAACCAATGAATTATAATGTTGTTATTAACTTTTTGTCTAGAATAGGTGATAATGAACCTATGGAGGATTCTTTTCTAGATGAACAACTATTTTTCATATTTGCATACTCCCCATGGTTTGCAGACAAGGTAATTTACCTAGAAATAGGGAAGTTTCCTCATTCCTTTATTTCTAAAGAATTTTTTTAGTTAAATCTAGTTCTCATTTAAAATGATTTAAAGGCATGTTGTTTAAAACTCAACCTGATCATGTACTGCATAGGTGTGTTCGAGAATATGAAGTATTTAACATCATAAAAGCATGTCATAGTGAATCAGGGGGAGGGAATTATTAATCAAAAAGGACCATTCATAAAATCCTTTGTGTAAGTTATTAATGGCCATCTCTTTACAAGACTATAAAGATGTTTGTATGGAAATGTGATCCTTGCCAAAGGATGGGTAAGCCTACTCTATCATAAAAAATGCCTCTCCATCCTCAAATAAGTTTATAACCATTCGATAAATCAAGTTTGGATTTTGTTGGACCAATCAACCCATCATTTCAAGGAAAAGAGTATTTATTAGTATGTATTAATTATGTTACTAAGTGGGATGAAGTATAGGCACTCACATTTTCTAAAGAGAAAATGGTTGTTGATTTCATATATCATAAGATCATACTAAGATTTTGAGCTGTTAGATCTATTTTTTTAGGTCAAGGGCCCCAATTCATGTCAAACATGATTAAGGCTTTAATATAACTATACCATATAAATCACATGAAATCCTCACCATATCATCCCCAAGACAATGGATAAGTAGAGGTCACCAATCAAGAGTTGGAAAACATTTTGACCAAAATTGTTAATAGTAACATAAATGATTGGGTAGATAAAGTACTTGAAGTAGTTTAGAAATACAATACAACATGGAATAAAACCATAATATTCTCTCCATATGAACTTATGCTTGGAAAGAAACCCATTTCACTAATAGAGTTTAAATTGAAGACATTGAAGATAATAATTGATATATGAATTAATCTTGATGAAGTATAAAAATAAAGAATCATGAAATTCAATAGATTGGATGAACTGAGAATGGATGTACTCATTCAAACTAGCATGATCTAGAAGTAGTTAAAGTAGTGGCATGATACTCACATCAAAGAAAGATAGTTTCAAGAAGGTGATTGGGCACTTCTATTTGATTTTAAACTCCAACATTTCAAAGTAAATCTTAAGACAAGATGGTTGGGGCCATACTTGATCAAAACCATTTAAAATAATGGCTCTGTCTAATTTCAACTAATTGATAGTGACCAAATGACACTTTTGGTCAATGGTCATAAAACCTTGAGTGGAATCAAGACTAATTTGACCTTGTAGAAGAACTTAATTCTCCCACTAAGGTGAAATTATATTTTTTTAGACATCCAATAAAGGAAGAGTGATAAAAAAATTAAATGGTGGTTCTCCTCCCTTTAAAATTAAAAAATAATTAAAAAATATAAAAATGATAAAATAAAAAAAAAGTATAAAAATATACTAAAAGGTGAAAACCAAAAATGACACTTTTTAGAAGAAATTTATGCAATAAATATGGATTTTTGTCTTGTTAACTAACCTATCTTCTCAAATTTGTTTATCCTTGTAGGACACATGACAACTTTAGGAGATAGGAATGGATCTATATAATAGATGTACAATTGTATTTTTTTCCCAAAAGGTTAGGCATTTTATGTTTCATGTTATGCATGTATGATCACTAAGTAGACAACACTTTTTAAAATGGACAAGTTTTTATGATGCGACATGGATGTGACTAAGTTAGTACCATCTCCTACATTCATGATTTGATGTGAAGTTGTTTTAATTTTTTTTTTAAATATGTGAATTGATGTATAAATCATTGTAGATGTTATTTCAAGTGTTGCTAATTATGATCCATCATACCATGTCATTTATGTTGACCCTAAAAATCATTGTCATTAAAATCCACATCCTTCAAAGTGATTAGACATAATTTTTCCATAATTTTTTGACACACCTTTATTTGGTATTCATTGTTGTATCACATCCCCATTTCCTTGCCTTGCTCTATACTCTCCAATTTCAAGATCATTTTTCCATAAGAAAAATAGGTTTTTAAGAGAATTGTTAATAGCTCTAAATATGGAGTCAGGAAGAATAAAATTTAACTAGAATCATTAGACACATTGCTACAAGATAAATCAACTAGGGATATTTTTGAGTCCATAGGATGGCTAATTTTTTTGAAAACATTTCAGGGTTTTTAAGAAAATATTATCCAAGAATATTTTTTTTATAATTTTGATGAGGACCATTATATTGTCTAAGGTGATCATATCTTGTTGGATTCCTCTATGATTAGTTTACTCTCTATAATTCCTAAGGAGGATGTGGTTATCATTGATAAATTAAGTTTTGTTGACTTAATTCAAATGTTCATTGATGGAAATGAGTTCCATTCTAGATTGGCTAAAACCCTATAAGGTGTAGCCAAAGGAATCATGTGAGATAGTCTATCACTATAATGGCACAATGTTGCATTTTGGGTCATGAAGTATCTTACTTGTGATGACCAATTCACTTTTGTCAGTGGAGAAGACATGAAACTTCTTATTCATTTAAGGAAAGGAGTTACTAGACTAGAATACCAAGTAAACCTTATATCCTTTCTTCACCATGATATTATTAATGTCACTCAAAAATTAAAAAAAGGAACTGGGTCAGTCAAACATCATGGTTTGATTAACCTCATTTATCAGCATCATTTTGTATAAAACCCTAAGGGTGAAAAAGCCTAGTCCTCATTTTTTAGAAAATCCTCCCAAATTTATACTATGAAATCACCATGTCCTATTTTTCATTCTCATAAAATAAAATAAATAGAAGGAGGTACATATTTGACACCCTCATCTCTGAAGATGTGCCAAAGATCAAAAAGACAAATGGGGGTTTCATAAAAAACCCCTACTCCTCCAGTCAAACTCCAATGAAGTGATTAAATAAATCTATAAGAGGAGGAAGAAGAAGGATATGTAAAATAATCCAAGACTTTGGGAAGATTAATAGATCCAATATAAGTTACAAATGCTAAACAAGTAGTTAAAGAAGAAACCCCTTCATGGGAAATTGTAGTTGAAGAAGAAACCCTTATAGAAGAAATTGTGGCTCAAGAAATAGAAAAAACTTTACCATCTATAAATGATAAAGGAAAATCTCCACTTATATAATAGTTTCATATTTTCCCTATCCTACTCATGAAGATGAGGAGTTTCAGCATGTCATGAATCTATCCTAGCACTAGGAAACTATTTGGTAGCAATAGGTAGAACTAGATTTTTTTATCAACACTAAAAGGTAAGAATCAAACTATTTATAGTTTGGAAAGAAGATATGAAGATTTTGTTACTCAAGTTAAGGAAAAAAAATAAATCATTACATTAGTTAATGATGAGTAAACTAGAATACATAATCAGATGTCTTCACAATTTCATGAATTGAGTACTTTACAAAATTCCCTTATCAATAAGGATGCCCAAATTGCTAATTTAAGAAATTCTATTACTGGTAAAGATACTCAGATTGATAATTTTCAATATTATATTTCTAGTAAAAATTCATTACTTTCTCAAAAAATTACTCATATACAAGAGATAACCACTTAGAATGTAGAATTACAAGCTATGTAGAGGGAGACTAGGGAAATAGTGGTACAAACTAAAGGACCTATAAGGGTTATTCCTTCCTTCCCTCTACCACTTCATTAAATGATTTTAGTTTGAAAAAAATATCAACATAAGATTCATAAATTAGAAGAAGAAAATTCTAGAATTAAAGTAGAGTCTCAATAATAGCTGTAGAAAGCTCAGACTTCCATTTAGAATATTTGTGAAATTTCTAAAAAAATGTTATCATACAAACAACCTTCCTATTTCTATGTTATATTTCTTCATGAAAATTTCTAAAAAGGATAAATATAGTTGATTTCTCTTGGATTTACTCATGTTATTGAGGATGAACATATATTTATTGATGTCTTTCTAAAAATTACCATAGAAAGATAAAATCAAACCTGTGAATTTTATTTTTTATATGTTTTTAGGTTACCATTCTAGATTTATAGTGAACTTATTTGTAGGGGAAACATAATTATGTGCTTTAATTTCTACCATGATAAATTATATATCTTAGGATCAAGCACATAATAAATTTATTGAATTATAGAATGTTATAGGTCTATGTATGAGACCTCAGTTTCCAAAGGCCCACAAACTTGTTGCTACTTTTTGGCCTACATATCATATGCACATGAAAAATAAATACCATGAATTGTTGATAGAAAATGTAGAAACATTTAGAGCTTATATGATCCAACATTCTACTAACTCCATCAATCCAAGTATATATAGGTGGGAGGCTTTTCTTCTTAATTTAAAATGTAGAGAAGTTATAAGTCCCACCAGCATCAAGTAGAGTCTTTGAAGAGCCTGAGTGGTATCTTAGATTATCACTCAACTCTTAGATGATGGAGGATTGGATGTGTGGATTTAAATGATATTTTGGTCTCTCATTCTTATTTTCCTTATGTCTCCTTGGAAAAATTAGCACAATTAGATAGAGATAGAATTTTAGCAATGGCTTCACAAAGTGGTAAGAGATTATGGATTTATACTCAGAGGTCACCATTATTAGGGGCACCAATTTTATATCTATAATATTAGTTAATGGTTATAATCTAGAATCTTGGATTGAAGAATAAGTTCTCCCACTAGTTTTCAAGAGGACTTGTAAAAGGTAAAGTGTGGCCGAGAAATGATGATCATTCCATATAGCTCATTATATCAAATACAAACTATCCATAAGTGTTACCTTTTGCTTATATATTTCATTGCATTTAATAATAAAGGTCTTATCTAATTAGTAAATTAGTGCAATTGTCATTTATTTGTATGTGATACATTGTTGATTCTTTATCTTATTATTTGTGTCTAACTTCGATAAAATGAGTACAATTTTGTATACAAAAATACATCCCTTTGGAGGGATTATTTTGAAAAGACATCAAACAATTTTGGCAACCTTTTTTTATAATATTTTTGAAGATTTGGTGAAGAAAAAATCATGTTCTAAATATTTTTAGTTCTAAATAAGATTTGAAGATGATTTGAAGACACTCTAAATATGTTTCGAAGATGCTCCAAAGATGCTTTGAAGACTTGTACAGTGTGCTCCAAAGATGCCTAAGCATGCTTTAAAGATGTCCAGTTGGATCTTGTAGATCAAGATAGTAACTCCAAATATATATATACTTTCCATATTTTAAGACACTACTATTCATAGTAATGGTCTAAAATGATTTATATATAAGTATATTTATATTTTATAAAACTAAACACATTCTCTTCAGATCTAGGTTAGTTATTTTATATCTATCATTAGTTGAGTCAGTTCCAACACTTCCCTTATAAGCATGATATCTGATTCCTAGATATTATATTTTGAATAAGTGGATTTGGCTATTTATATCACTAGATTTTGTATTTTGTGAATAGTTATTAAGATGGGATTTAAATACATGTCTCCTTCTCATTGTAGATAGTTAGTTAATCAATGTGTTAGTCAACCAATAGTGACAAAAAATTAGAAGAATAATTCTAGTGTAGTTTCACATATTTGTATATATTCCTTTGATAATAAAACAAATTTCACATTCATTTTCATTACTGAGTAAAGTTTTTCTTGTTCTGAGGAAGGAGCAAAGGTCCACTTCTCTCAGAAGATCATGATAAATTGGTATTTTTAGTTTATAATTTAAAATTATCTTTATTTAATTCAAGTATAATTCATTTTAATGCAAAGTGTGAATTCCATTTTCAATGCAAGTGTGATTTCCCTTTCAAATCAAAGTGTGAATTTCCTTATAATGTAAGTGTGATTCCATTAAATGTAAAAGGTTATTTCAATTCAATGAAAGTTAGTTTTCTTTATGAAAGAGTGTGTATTTAAATTTCATAGAAAGTAAATTTTGTTAACTCATCTCTGTATTCAAAAATTTTTAAGATACATTTAAGTGATAATAAGAAACATTCTCACATTCTAAAATATCACGTTATCTTACCTAGCTAAGCAAGTCAAGTGAGGACATCATAATGTCTTATGCTAGATGTTTATATTGTAGATGTTGATGGCATAAGATGAAGAATACTATAACAAGGAATACCATAAGGAGATATTTAGTTAGCATAACTCTCTCTAGATTTAATTTTATTCAACTTAGAATTAGGATCTTATTTACTATCCTTAGGATTTAGACACCACAGGAGAGTAAACCCCCGAAAAAACAAACTATAAACTCAAATACCCAATGGTCTCATCACATATATCCTTGGACACTGGCCCTAGTTTAAAATTACACCAATCCATGTATTGGTTAAATGAAAGGTATAATAACAAACTATCAGATGGTAGAGAAAACATATATGCCTTAAACAAGATTTTTAAAAATCATATCCTTAATACACTAAAAACCAAAGATTAAGAGGTGGGGAATAATCTAAGGACATTGATACTGATGTGAATTTTTCTAAGGATAGATAAACATGAAAAAAATTATTTTGTTTTGGTTCCTAGGGTGTTGTAGGTTACGATAATGAGTGAAAATAGTTTGATCCATTTAGAGGTAAATAATTTATTAAAGGAATTTAATGAAATTGTGTCTAAGGAGATGCCATAAGGGCTACCACTAATGAGGAGGATAATTCACCATATGCATTTTATCCCTAAAGTAAGATTGCCCAACATGATTACTAATATATTGATCCCTATATATAATGATAAATTTTAAAAACTAGTGTGTGAATTATTAGAAATAGGAATGATTAAAGTGAGCTTTATCCTATGTGTAGTACATGTTATACTAGCACCCAAGGAGGAAGGGTGAGTTGATATTATGCATAGATTCAAGGTAAATTAATAAGTTAACCATAAAATATAGGTTCCCATTACCTAGAATGGATGATCTCATGGATTGCATAAGGAAATCCAAGTACTCTAACAAGATTAATTTAAAAAGAGGGTGTCATCAGATTAGGCTAAGAGAGGATGATGAATGGAAAAAAAAATTAATATAAAATAATGTTTATATGAATGGTTAGTAATATCATTTGGGATAACCAATGCTCTTAGCATGTTTATGAGCTTAATGCATGAGGCAATAAAACCATTCTTGGGCAAGATTGTGATTATTTATCTTGGTGACACTTCAATTTTTAGAAATGAAAAAAGATGATTATTTTTAGGGAGGTCTTATAAAGGCTTAAAGATGATGAATCAATAAAATATATAAAAAAATAAACTTTATGATGGAATAATTGATATAACATCCTAATGGATGAATGGAGTGGAGGCAAAGCAATGGAAGAGGATAAATCAAAATTCAAATCTAGAATTGGGTCAAAAAATGGAATCTAAGAATCTATAGTAGGATAATTCATTGAATCATGAGAAATAACTATCATGGTCGACAAGATGTTAGAAGGAACACATTCTCATATTTTAGAATCAAAGACTAAGTCCCAAATTATAAAAAAGGTCCCATGGGGGAGCCTTAGGTTTTACAATAATTTATCCTAAAACCCCTTTTCATAAGCTAATAGAGTTATTGGAAATCATCGATTGAACCAATATATGGAAGACTGCACCCTAGTCACGAAATGGAAAATGAAAAGGTATGTATTAACATCCTAGATTTCACCATTGAAAAAAATTATATTAAACTAGAAAATTCCTTATAAGTTGGATTCAAGGGGTTCATGCCTAGCAGTGAATCTTTTAGGAATTAGAATAGAATCCAAAAGGTAAATTAGAAGTTGTATCCCTATCTAAGAAAAATTTCTTTATCAATTTTAAAAATTGATAAGATTACATCAAGGTTTTGATAGGAGGGCACTGGTTCATAGGTAAAAGTAACCTTAGTCTTAAAAATTTTAAAGTAGGCACCAATATGAATAATTAAAACCTATATGTTATTCCATTATGATTGAAGTTTTTAGAGATTCCTTTGGAATTATGGGAACTCAAAGTTCTCATGGGTATTATTAAGGATGTGGGTCAACTAGCTACAATAGATCTAGTTATAAAATCCTAAAAGATAATGATTATTATAAGATTCAATGTATTTATTATAGTAGACAAACTACTACAACAATCTAGCAAAAGTAAATATGAATATAGGGAGTGGATTCAAAATATAATATATGAGAGGGATGTAGACATTTTCAAAATTGTAATGTCCTTTGTCATTCACAAAAACATGTCCCAATAACAAACAAGGAACCAGATTAAAAATATGGTATGGGAAAAGAAAGTTGTGCCTCTTAGGGTAAACTTAGTCCAACTAGTGAAACCCACATAAGAACATATACCTCCACTAAAAATGAATCCAAATGAAAATGAAAATAAGGTTGAAACTATTAATGGTCCAATAGAGAAATAATCTAGTAAGAAAACTAGGGAAAAAGTAAAAGGAAAGAATAATTCTAGTAGGGTTTTTTAAGATAAAATTATCTTGAATACAAAATAAGAATTTATTCTTATATAATACATGATCATGAAAAGATAAAAAATCAATTCTTAGGGAGAGGAATTGGTATAATCCTCAAACTCTTTTATACCAAAAAGTTTTCTAGAAAATTGGTCAAGTCCAACTATGTAGAAGGAGGTTTCCACCCATAACCCATTAAAGACCAAGAACCTTTCCAATCCCAAGCCTAAATTTTCAACCCCATGAGGAGATAAAAGACTTCAATTCATAGCAACTGAACATGATCCATGTTCTTCTTCCAATAAATAACAAAATTAGAAAAAGGAAATAGGAATTATAGTGGACTCAAATTACCACTAGAAAAGGAAATAATAAGGAAGAAGTGGAAGGAGAACCAAAATCTATAGTTAGGTACCCTTTTTAAAAAATCATAAATAAGTTAAAATAAAAATACACAATAAAGGGTACCCAAAAACCCTTCAAGCACACTTCTAAAGTATTAAAACATGAATGTCATCTCCTTAAGTGTAAGGGGGATCAACAACCTTGATAAATAGAGTTGGTTATAAATTTGATAAAAAAGTATAACCCCTTGATTTTGTTAGTAAAATAAAATAAAATGTGAAAAGAAAACCTTTCTAAAAGGAATAATAAATTTTAGATCAAGTCTAACTTTATATTAAGTAGTTAAAAAGGTATATCTATAGGGTTTCTGATCTTTTGGATCCTCAAGGTATTGGAAGGGATTCTCTTAACTAAAAAGGACAACCACATTTCCATCCTTTTCAAGAATGTTATGAATAATATGGATTGATTTTTATCTAATATTTATGCCCTAATTTCTAAATGAGGGCATAAAATACTTTGGAGGGAGATGGAAGATTTATTGAATAATTATGAGGAATGAAATTGGTTGGTAGATGGAGACTTCAACTCTTGCCTCTCCTCTAGGGTAAAAAAGGAGGTTTACAAGACTTTGATGAAATCATGCTTTATATGAATGATTTAATTTATGAAGTTGGGATTATTGATGTATAACACAGGGGAAATCTATACACTTGGTCCCAAATAATACTTGGAGATAACTTAATCCAAGTGAAATTGGATAGATTCCTAGTTTCTATGAACTAGGACATCAATTTAGAAATATGTTAACCTCCATTCCTATAATTGGGTCTTATCATAACCCAATTATGTTCACTAGGGAAATAATGATAAAAAGTAAGATTCTTCCTTTTAGATTAAAAAAAATGTGGACTCACCATCTAGATTTTGAGGATTCGCTCAAAAAGTGGTGGAAATTTTCCATATTTCAGATAGATTGTACATATTAACTATAAATCTTAAATATGTTAAGAAAAGTATCAAAATCTATAAATAAGAGTTTGGGAATATTTTTATCTAGAATAAAATAATTGAGTAAGATTTGTAGAATATTAAAGAAGAAATAAGAAAGAATGGTCTTAATGATCCCCTCAAAAAATAGATAAAAGATCTTCTCATCTCTTTCCATAGCCTAGATGGAAAGGAAGAAACCTGTTAGATACAAAATAAAATATGTCTATGGTTAATAGGAGTTAAAAACACTAACTTTTTCCACCATTTGGCTCTGACGAAAATGAACTCTAACATAATCAACAAAATTTTCAAGGAAGATAGATCAATTATCAGGAAAGAAGCTGAGAGGGATGAACAGATCATCTAGTAATTCAAGAACCTTATTTTGAATAGTTCTCTTATGGACCTTGGCAAATAAGACTATATGCTTTAGCTCATTCTAAATATTTTAAGCTAGTCTAAAAATTTGGCCATTCTCCAACCTCCCCCTAAAGAAATAAAAAATTTTGTCATCTCCGTGGAAGGAGATAAAGCACCATGTCCATAAATCTTTCCCCATTATTCTTCTAGTAATTTTGAGAGTTAATCCACTAAGAGGTGGTGTCTGTAGTTATTGAATTTATATTTTTATGAACTATCCTTAATCATATTTTTAAAACCTTCCTAACTCTTATTATTAATAAAATGGGTGCCAATCAAATCAAATATTTCAATCCTATTAGTCTTTGTACCATTTTTTATAAGATATACACCAAAATACTTGTTTTATGGATCCAAATCATTATGGACAAGATTATAGCTAAACAACATAGTGAATTCATATTTGGGATACAAATTATAGATGGTATCATCACTTCTCATGAGTAAATTCACTCAACATTTAATCTAACAATATAATTCATGTTCTTTAATCAGGATATGAATAAATCCTATGATAAGGTTTCCTATAGGTTTCTTAACAGGGTTCTCAAAAACTTTGGCTTCAATAGTTAGGGAGGTTAATTTCAACTTAAATTTCAATCCTTATGTTTTATATCATTTTAACAGTATGCATAAATATTTTTTTATAGATGGAAGAGGGTTGAGACAAGGTGATCCATTGTCTCCATACCTATTTATAATCATGGTTGAAACTTTGGGAAATAGACTTGAGAATGCCAAATCCATAGGACTAATATTAGGTATAAAAATAGTTCCAAAAAGGATTTTAGTTACTCACCAATAATGTTTTGATGATACATTATTGATGGAAAAATAAAAAATAGATGAAGATAAATATTTTAAGAGTATTCTTATGGATTGTGAATTTGTCTCAAGCCAATGTATCAATTTTGCCAAAATCTCTCTTTTTTTTCATCAACACATCAAAAGGATTACAGATAAAATTATCTAAGATAATGAAATACATATAAAATTTTTTCCTTGTTCTTATCTATGGATGCCACTATTTAGTGATAAAATGAATTTATATCTGTATAATCCCCTCCTAGATAGAATTCATAAAAAGTTAGCAGGATGGAAGGGTAAACTACTTTCTCAGGCAAACAAATTTTGCAACTTCTTAAAAGTTCAATAGAAAGTACCTCAATATGATTTATGTAAATTTTTAGCGTGATTAATAAAACTTAAAATAAATTAGATAAATTTGAAAAAACATTTCTATGGAGAGGTTTTGTAGAAAGATTCAAAGTTTCACTAATCTCCTAGGAAAAGTCTTGTTTGACCAAAACTAAGAGAGGTCTTGTGTTGTGGAGGGTAAAGATTATGAATAAATACATAAAAATAAAAGGATCGATAAATATTAGGGATTAAAATTAGTGGAATAATATTATTAAGCTTAAATACCTTGAGGGAAACATGGAGGATAGTTTCTTGCATGAGGAATGTTCAAACAATGGCTTAGTCTTCTCGAAAGCCATTATTGATTGTATAAGTATATTAAGTGATGAAGGTAAATAAAATAGGAGGCCTAATTATATTAATGTTAATAATTCATTGTTGTGTTTAGGTAAATTTATTATTATTTTGTCATGATATAGGTGTTCAAAGTAATAGGTGTTTGAAATCTAGTCTTTAGTGCATATTTTTAGGTTTTTAGCCAAAATTTGAAATTCAAAAATTTGAAATGGTTTATAAGAGTTTTATGTATTATAGAATATTTAAAATGTACTAAAAATTGGATAAAGGATAAATTGGGTAAATTAACTTCTTTTAATTGGGTTTCAATTTTTAAACCAGTTGTATTTACTTTCAACCACCTCTTAACTAAAATTAGAGTATATGCAACTTAGAGGGAAGTCTAAAATAAGAATGTTTGACAAGTCTTAGGTCAGTTAAGGGATCTTAGGTTCATGAAAATAAGTTTATTTATGTGATAAGACTTGGTACATGAAACAAGGAGATAAATTAGAAATGAATGCAAGGAGAAATATAAGAAATTAGTAAGTTATTGTCAATGGTAATAGATAGTGGATGTTGGTCTATATGTCTGTACAACTCCTTTTGAAGATAATATGAATAATAATAAATATTTTTAATGATATTTAAATCACATATAATTTATTTTAATGTGAAATAGTATGTTGTTAGTTTTATTTATCTTGTTTCATAATTTTATCATGGTTCTTTAGATTGTATGGTCTAAAAACCTCTATTTTGCATGATATGGGGTATAGTGGATGATTTTATAATAAATATAGTATCTACAAGCTAAAATAACCTTTTATAATCCTTATATCTTGAATATTACTCAAATTAATGTTCTTGGGTCATCTTACATTATCATAAAACATGGCTTTAATCCATAAATCCACCATATCTTTTAGATAAATGATTAAAATCTCATGAAATCAAAGAGTGAATTGATAGGTAATGTTTTTTAATATAAAATATATTTTTAATAGGTTTAATATTTATAAAACTAGAGATATTAGAGTTTTACTATCTATTGTTGGTGCATTTATTTACTTTATTACATTTACTTGTATTTATTATTTTGGTGCACTAATTACTTATTGTAACTAGTTTATTATGTTTATTAATAATTTGTAACAGATAGGGTAAACTTGCTTAGCTAGTAGTTAACTTAGACACTTATATTTTTATAGTGGAGTTCCACTCTACTATTCAGGGTAAGATAGGATAAGATTGTTTAACTAATAGTCAACTTGTGCTGATCATTTACATAAGTTGGACACCTATCTTGTTAATGTGCAGTTGCACTCCACTATTCATGTAGATAAACATCAGTTGAACTACACCTATTGTGTGAGTTCCCTGATCTTTATCATACATGCCTTGCTCTATATAAGCGATGACTATTTATGTATTCTATATCAGATTAATATTGAATTATGAGATTAATTCATCATATTTGAGTTATTTATTCATTTATGTTATTATCTTAGATATATAATTATTGTTTATTACTATTACTATTTTATCTCTTATTTATGATTTCTATTAGATTCATTATATCCTATAGCTAATTATAGCATGGTACTAGAGCTATCTTAAATCTATAGATTACTAAATATTTAAGAGAAAAATATCCAGATATAGGGTTAATTTTTTTATTTTTCATACAGGCACAAATTAGAGCTTTGTGAGGAATTTATAATCTCACCATAGAGTTTAGAGTACCCAAAATAGTCAAAATTGTCTATAATTTTATCTAAATTGGGCATAGGAGGCAAAATTGGTAAGGGTTTGATCTAGAAGCACCATGCCCAAATTTGATGGGTACTTGAAAATTGAAGCATTTTTGAATAAAATAGACGTCACAGTTGTATTTGAAAGATGTCAAAACCTATGAATCCATATAATATTTATCCAATTTGGATATAGTCACCCCAAAAAACAATTTTTTTTTGCTCCCAGGTATGGCCATATGGACTGTGCAGACCAATTTTTTATTTTTTTTTGGCAGGATTCATGGATTAGTAAGTATATTTGAAAGGGAAACTTTGGGAGCCCACCATTTGAACACTGGGAGGTATTTTTGAGCATTTTTTTTCTTGAAATATCTTAAAATTTCATGCTCTTCACTATTGTACTTTCAATTTTTTCATATTTTTCTATATTTTTCAAGAATTCAAATTTTTCTACAGTAGCTCTTACCCATCCTCATTTTTTCAACTTCAGAGGCTCATAACTTTCACATACAACCTCTAATTGAGGCCCCATTTTTTTATAGTTAATATTTTTTAAGAAAAACACATTGGTGTAGAAATTTTTGTAATAAAGTGCATATTTTTTATACTAGAGGGCCAAAATGAGATTTTTATAAACTAGAAAAATTACAATGTAGCCTTTTAATTACACTTAATTATAAAGTGCCAAAAATTATTACTGGGTGGGATAAAATTAAATAATTTAGGGAAGTTTTGTGCTGTGTTCTATACTTTGATTTCTGCTTTGTGACAATTTATTTTTGATTACATCATGAGGAATCCTAAGTTCCCACTATTAAAACCATACAAATATAATACATGGAAATTAAATGATTGGAATGAATTAATGATGCTATAATATATGCCTTACATAACAACTCTTCTTACTCCACCTACTGATGTAAAAGAGTTATAACACTTTATTTTTGAAACTACTAAAGTAATTGGATGCATTCAATCTTACATGTCTTTAGATTTGAATTTCCATCTTGAAAAAAGGACAAATCCAAAATAGGCTTGGGATAAATTAACATCATTTTTTGGAAAAATAAATGAGGTTTGTGGTTACAAAATTGAAAACAAACTCATTAGTTTGGATCTTAAAAATTATGCTACAATACAAGACTATATCACTAAAGTCATAGATCTTAGAGCACAACTTTTTGAATGCAAAATTGATAAAAAGGATACTCAATTGATTTTCAATGCCTTACACAAATTAGGTCCTGAATATTCATCATTTGTCTCTAGCTTTTAGACTCATCGGTTCATATTGGTCACATCTTATCAAATGCCCACCTTTGAAGTATTCTCTAAGATTTTAATGGCCGAAGAAGAAAAGTTAATAGATATGGGTCTAATCAAGTCATCCAAATCTCAAGCTATAATTGCAATTCAACCTTAGCATAAGCAAGTTTAAACATCAACATCAAATATAGGTTCAAGTAAAAGGAAGTAGAATAATCAGAATAAGTCACTGAAAGATAAGAATAAAGGGCAAAAATCTTCCTCACAAGGAGATTATACATTCACTAATAAGAAAAAGGCTTCACAAAAAAGGACTGGCACTCCTTGCCCTTATTGCAAAAGTGGGTTTCATAGTGAACAAGATTGTTGGAAGAAAGAGATTGATGAAATTAAGGGTCTTCTCAAAAAAAATCAATCAATCCTCTTCAAAGGATTCTTCGACTCCTTCAAATTTAGGGAAAAGGAAAGCTACAGAACTAGTTTAAAATTCTCCCAAGTCATGGGTCATTGACTTAGGTGCTTTGCATCATATGGGTTCTGATCAAGAATAATTTTCTAGATTAGAACCAAGTTCCTTGCCTCATATTCTCATAGTTGATGATTCTAAGGTAGATGTTATATGAAAAGGTATAGTTTATGGTGATAGTGGTGTATTTGAGGATGTACTCTATGTGCCAAAGTTATACACTAACATTATTTCTCTCTACCAAATCAATCACTTTGATATTAGTAGGAAAGTTGAGTTTCCACCCAATTTTGTATCAATAAGAAAATTAGAGCATAATGCCTTAGTTGCAGTGGGAAAAGTTGACAATAATACTAAGCTTTATTCATTATCCCACTTTGTCCCTTAGTTTTTCTCCACAAATTTGCTCCCACACACTGATTTAGTGAGTAAGTTATGGCATGAGTGGTTTGGTCAACTAAATTACCACTATTTATAATAGCTTAATCATTAGAAGATGTTTATAGGACTTCCATAGATTTAGTTTTTAGGGGTTGTATGTCATGGTTGTGCCTTAGGAAAACATCTAGAGGATAAGTTTGATAAAGGGAAGGATTGGAGGGCTACACAAGTCCTCAAACTTTTTCATAGTGATTTAGTGGGTTGATTACCTACTTTGTCTTTTAGTAAAACCTGTTATGTTCTCACATTTATTGATGACTATTCTAGATATACTTGGGTTTATTTTTTGAAACTCAAGAGTGAATTATTTGATAGATTTATAGAGTTCAAAGCTCTAGCAGAGAAAGAATATAGGAAGTATGTCAATATTCTTCAATAGATAATGGGAGGGAATATGTTAATAACAAGTTTGAATAATTATGTGTGCTTGAAGGAGTTGATATTCATAATTCAATTGCATACACACCTCAACATAATGGTGTAACAGAGAGGAAGAATAGATTCTTAAAAGAGATGGTAAGTTGTATGATTCATGCAAAATCATTAATACCTAAGTACTAGGCAAAAATAGTTAATTATACAGCATATATATAAGATAGAGTTCCTCACAAAACTTTAAAGGGGATAACATATCTTGAAGCTTAGTGTAATAGGAATCCAGATGTACATCATTTTAGAGTCTTTGGTAGTCTAGCATGGGCTCACATAACTTCAAAAAAACATCTTTCTTTAGAACAACAAAGATAAAATTACATATTTGTGGGATATCCTAATGGTGTTAAGGGATATCGGCTCATTGATCTAGATTCACATGAGCTTATTATAGAGAGAATTGTTTACTTTGAATAAATTCTTTTAGACTTGTCTTCTAACATTTCTCATTCTTCTCCCTTAAAATAATTAGATAACAGTGATGATGATACTCCTACTTCATCTACTCATAGGTATGATGAGGTAATACCTCCCCAATAGGGTTTAATAGGTCATGTTCCTCATCCTCCTCCTCTAGATCCTCACCCATTGATGCCTTTGTTGGTTAGATAGACTTTGGTAGATGTAGACCCTCTTATTAGGGATCCATTAGATAAAAGGAAAACATGGTCACAACATGATATTCCACATTCCTAAATTGCCACAACTCCTTATCCATAGTATTTTCAAGAATCCATATGGATATCTAAGTGGGATTCAACAATGGAAGAAGAGTATGACTCATTGATTAGGAATAACACTTGGAATCTTGTTCCTCTTTTTAAGGGAAGAAAATTAGTATGATGTAGGTGGATATATCAGACTAAGTTTACAGTGGATGGAGATATTGATAAGTGTAAATCACACTTAGTGGCCAAAGGTTTTTACCAAGTAGAAGGCATTGAATATACACAAACCTTTGAGCATGTTTCTAAGATGAATTCCATTCACTTGATACTAGCTATTGGTAAAGCTCATGGTTGGACTATACATCATATGGATGTGAAGAGTGCATTTATTTAGGGGGATCTTCATAAGGATATATATGTATATATATATATATATATATATATATATATATATATATATATATATATATATATATATATATATGGAGTGGCCATAGGGGTTTGTTTAAGATTCTTCACTGGTATGCCACTTAAATAAGTCTCCCTATGGTGTAAAACAAGCCCCTAAAGCTTGGTATTCCAAGATAGACACATTTTTTCTTTTAGTTGGGTTCTCAAGATGTTACTCAGATCTAAATGTATACATTCTATGGCAAAAGGATTCACTATTGCACTTGGTGCTCTATGTTGATGATCTTATTATTATAAGGAGCACACCATCCATCATTATCAGTGTTAAGACTACACTTCATGATAGGGTTTCCATGACAGACATGGGATTATTGTATTATTTTCTTGGGATTTAGATAGCATAGTCTTCTTTTAGGATTACAGTTTCATATCCCAAATATACCATGGACTTGTTAGCTCGGTTTCACATGGTTTATTGTAGGCCTAGATCGACTCCATTCTTATCTAGATTTAGACTTGAGGTTTATTATTCCACTCCCTTGGTTGATGCCACATTATATCACTAGCTTATAGGTAGTCTCATCTATCTGACTCATACATGACCTGAAGTTTCATATGTAGTTGGCATGGTTTCATGCTTTATGTAGACACCACATGAGCTTCATTAGAGAGCCACCAAGCACATTTTATGCTACATTCAAGGCACTATTAGATATGGGATTCACTATACAAAAGGTAAATGTTTAGACTTAGTGGGATACACAAATTCTGATTGGGCTAGTGATTATGATGATCGTAAGTCCACTTTTGGTTACAACTTTCACTTCAAATTTGGCCTCATTTATTGGCAAAGCAAGAAACAAAATGATATTTCTCTTTCATCTATAGAGGCTAAGTATCATGGCATTATTATTGCCACTACTAAGGCTATTTTACTTTAGAATATTCTCACAAAGCTTGGTGTTCCATTTTGAAAGCCATTAGTCATATATTGTGATAACCAGAGCATTATCCAAATCTTGAAGAATCTGGTTCATCATCAGAGAACCAAACACATAGAGATCCATATGCACTTTCTCAGGGAGCTGATTTAGGTGGAGACCATTGATCTTCAATATTTTCCTATAGAGGAGTAGATTGTAGATATTTTCACCAAACCTTTGACTGAGAGCAAGTATCTTCACTTGTGATCTCTTTTGGGGGTGTGAGACATTAGTTATTTAGGGGACATCAATTATCTAGGGGGTCTCCTAGACCTTCATTTTGAGGAGGAGTTTTTTCCTTTAGGTTTTCTCCTTTCCTCATCTATTTGTATAGAGTACCTAATATGGCTACACACCATAAAGACTCTTATCTACATAGCCCTACCTAAGATTTGCTTATGGGGGGGGGGGGATGTTGGTGCATTTATTTGCTTTAATGCATTTACTTGTATTTATTATTTATTATTTTAGTGTACTAATTACTAATTGTAATTAGTTTATTATGTTTATTAATAATTTTCACTAGATAGGGTAAGCTTTATTAGCTAGTAGTTAACTTAGACACTTATCTTGTTACAGTGGATTTCCACTCCACTATTGAGGTTAAGATAGGATAAGATTATTTAACTAATAGTCAACTTGTGTTGATCATTTACACAAGTTGGACACCTATCTTGTTAGTGTGGAGTTGCACTACACTATTCATGTAGATAGATATCAGTTGAATTACACCTATTGTGTGAGTTCCCTGATCTTTATCATGCATGCCTTTCTCTATATAAGCAATGACTATTTATGTATTCCATATCAGATTAATATTGAATTATGAGAGTAATTCATCATATTTGAGCTATTTATTCATTTATATTATCATCTAAAATATATAGTTATTGTTTATTACTATTATTATTTTATCTCTTATTTATGATTCTATTAGATTCATTAGATCATGTAGCTAATTCTAACATCTGTAGATCTAAAGATAGTCAGAAAACAAGGTTTTAAGTTATTAAATTCTTTATATCTCTAAAATGGACCACCAAATCATATTGAAATTTTTTATTTAGATTTTTTAAGATGTATTTAAAGTTATTAAATTAGTTTAAATTCCTAAAAGTATATATAAAATTATATATTCATGACTATGTCATGATAGGCCTACGATTAGGCATAAACAAGGCTAAAAGAGTGATTTTTCACTTTTCCTTGAAAATACAAGATAAAAAAGGGAATAAATGTGTTGTTTAGATTTTTTAAGGTGTAAATTAATGTGATATGTCATTTAATGACTTTTCAAGTCTAATTTTTTATTCATAATCCATTAAGCAATAGATCAGTCCTAAGAGACTATGTACAAGACCATGATTTCCAACTTCTTATTGAAAATCCCTAAAGAAGTGATATTGACTATTATGTATAGAGTTATAAAGTGTAAATAGGAGTTAAATAATTCTATTATAACATCAATATGTGAATATAAATAAATATCCCTTTGGGATTCTAAATTTCATAGAGAACATTATAAAGCAGTTAGTAATTTAAAGAGTATTCAAAGCAAAGTTGCATTCAAAGATAAAGATTATTAATAGGAGGTATATGGATACAATAAAAAGGGAATAAAGGATTATTTTATTATGTTTCACACCTAATAGGAAAAAATTTAGACCTATTGAATATTTTTTACAAACATCTTTACATCAAGTGGTATTAGAGGTTAGAAGATCTGAGCTGAAAAGAGAGAAAAGTTTTAGCTATGCTTCAAAAAGAGTGACCTATGAAAGAGGATAGGTTGTGAAATATAAACATGTGAAGAGTATTTAAAGAGATATTACACAAATATGTGAAAAATAATCTTGGAAATATGGCATTTAGAATAAGGGGTGATAGAGAAGGTCAAAAGAGGCAACAAATAATGGATAGATCGATAATAAAGGTGAGGAACATTAAAGATAATCTATAAGAAATTGATATTGTATAGAGAAGGGGTATTGAATCAAATTATGAGTGATCTAGAATAAGGACCATAAGGATATGTATTAGAATAATAAGAACATGGAAGTGAAGAATAAATACTTATAAGATAATTCATGGTAGTTAGCTCTAAATCCCAAATATAGGTTTCATCATATGAAGGCAACCTAAATTTAGAATAATTGGTTGACTAGATCAATGCCATGGGATTGAGTATGAAGGCATAGATGATGAAAAAAATTAAATTTTGATATTAATATATTTAATGGTCATGCATTCTTATGTTGGGATGGAATTCAATATGAGAGAATAAGGAAAGGTAAACCAAAGATTAAATCATGGGACATAATGGTATTCAAGTTGAAGTTTATGTCTATGCCAAGGGACTATTACACATAATTATTTAAGAAACTTCAGAATTTGAGACATAAGTAAATGAATTGGAAATATTATATATAGGAGTTATATAAGTTGACTATAAAGGTAGGTTATATATAATAGGACGTTGAAAAAGTGGTAATGTATCTCAATGGTATAAAGTTCAATATACAAGATATGATCTTTTTATTATCTCTAAATACAATTGAAGAATGCTACCAATTGGCTCTCAAAGTGGAAGAAAATATATTCAAGAAATAAACATAGTTTTTAAAAGTAATGGTAACTATTTAAGAGGTAAAGGGAAGTATTATGGCATAAATTAGATTCAGGTTTATGATGAAATAGATAGAAACCCTCAAAGTCAAGGTCAAAGTACAAGAGAAGGCCACTTATATAAAAAAATAACATTATATTCATAAGGTAAAAGATAATTATTTTTGGAGAACTATTTTAGATGTAATAAATATGATCATAAATATTATGAATGCCCAAAGTATCTATAATAAATAAATAGTAATCATATTATACAAGATGAAGATGAAGAAAGTGTGGAATTATATGACTTAGATTGAATAATATTTTCTTGATTGTGCCCGAGTAGGGAATATTGGCAAGCATAACTCAAGGATATGACCTATCATATAGATTAAAGATGAGCAAGTGCAAACATAGATGTGATGTTCTAATGATTAAATAAGCCACAAACAACTAGGCACATGAGGATGTGCAAAGCGATTAAAAAGATGATTGGAAGAATAAAGGTGGATGAAATAACCTAACATGTGTCATGTATCCAAGTGATTCTTACATATTCTAAATAGACCTTAGGCCAATGTAGTTCACCCAAACATAGGAGAAAGTGGAATGAGGAATAATAGAATAATAATTGATCAATGTAATTGATTCATTTATAACTTCCAATGCAAAGATGCCCATCCTTATTAACATTGATATAACTATAATGGTTAATAGGTTGATTCAATCAAGGAGGATGGGAGGATTTCCAAGGTTATCAAAGAGACTTTTATGTGGCTCTATAGCTTTTAATATTTATTAAATTGATTTTTTATGTAACACATGATAATATGCATCATGGTATAAACACCATGATAAATTGGCTAAAATATGCATAAGGACTAACTCTCAATCTAATAAACAATAGAAAAGAATGCATGGATGACAAAAACCATGATGATAATGTGGATGGACAAATATGGATGGTATCAAGAATAATGCACAAGAAATCACCCAATAAACACATATAGACTGAGTCAAAGCACAATATGAAAGAAAATAAATAGGCAAACAACAAATAACTAATAAAATAAACACGCAAAAATCTTGAAAGCAAAAGTAATAGAAAGCATCATGTCCTGAAGCAAGTCAATACCCATGTGTGAAGGCTCAATGGAATGATAAATGGGTGATGTCCTCGAGAAAGGATACATGAAAATGGAAGGTTAAAACCACAATGGTAGTGGAATGGATTTGAACTTAACAATGGATTTTCCCTAGTAGGGCAGATTGAGGATGACTAACTAGGTTTAAATAGGATAAATGTTTTTGGATTTTTGAGGCTTTATATCTCTCAAGGAGATGGTAAGCCAGTTTTAATTTTTTTAGGATTTTTAAATGTTTCAAATGTTTTTTAAATTTTTAGGTCTCTTAACTCATTAGATATTGAAAATATACCACTAAATCAATGGTGAGAGTGTGGTTGAAACATGCTCACAAAAAGGTGAGATCATTGGCTTAGGTTACTCATAAAATGATGAGAGCATTGGCTTAGGTTACTTGTAAAATGGAGAGAAATTATGGAAAAGGGGGGTGTAACTAACCATAATGTGAAAAAAAATGTCCTACATAGTCTATTTAGGACCTTGATTCATAGTAGTTCCATCGACACAAAAGGTGGTGAGATATAAACAAGTAATATCAACTTCACAAATTAAGGCAAATAGAAAGGTAAATGATAATAATAATGTCAAGGTGATGTGACAATGCATGGTAAAGGTGTTGTTCTTAATTTTTCCATAGGTGGTTATAATTAATAAAAAATGACATACATCAGTGTTACTAATTTTCCCATAGGTGGTTATAATTAGTAACACTAGGTGGAACACTAATTTGCCCAAAGGTGGTTATAATCAGTAACACGAGTCAAGCATAAATGAAAGATGTAATTTGTAGATATAATTTTATAATAATTTCATATGATTTTAGTTAAACATATAATTTTAAAATTATTAAAATTAGATCAAAATCCCCTCATGAAAGGTGTCAAAAGAACCAAGGAAACCAAGGTCAAAAGGGGGTAGGTAGGGTAGTTAAAAATAAGTTCAATCAATAATGAAGGTATGGTAGGATGGCATATGGTATGGAATTATAGGATGATATTATTACAAAAGGGGTATAATTATAATAGGGTTTCACCCAAGTGATAAGGTAGGGTAAATGGTACGGTATGAAATAATGACAAGGTGAATGGCAAACGAAAATAACAAGAGAAGGTAAATGTTTTTGTTGTTCCTAATGATGTGGAGATGAACATCCTTATCAAAATATGATATGAATAGAATATTTATTTATGTAAATTTCTATCCCATACCTCTTATGAATAGATACTATGTTAGGAACCTGATGTAGATTTAGACTCCAATAATGTTGTTGTGATCTTCATTAGTCATTAATTCTATTTCCTTCAAACTTTGAGACAAGATGTATTTGTAGCTTTTATAAAGGAAAGTAAAAACATGGATGGTGAATATGGATAAGTATTGGTTGATATGTATGATTTGGAAATGTAAATTTGGATGATAATGGAATGTATAATATTTAAACAACAAATAAAGATTGGGATTTTCAGCACACATAATGTTGTTGATTCTAGATTTGACATAATTTGGGTTGTGGTAAGGATAAATACTTATTAATATGTTCTCGATAGGACCACCACATTTTTTTTCATTTGATCCTGAGGGTAGATACCATCTAATTATGTTGTAGATTGGAAACTATATTGATGTTATCTTTGATAATGTCATTATCAAGCAATGAATAACTATTCTGCTCATCTATTGCTTCTTCGATGAGGTTTTCATAAATGAATTTATCTTGATTATCCCATAGTGCCTTCAAGAATTTTTGATTAAGTAACATTTAATTTTGAATTTGATTTTCTTTTAGCACCTCAAACAAAGTTTCATCAGAAGATGTTGAGTTTAGACAATGATTACCTCCTAACACCTCAAAAAAGGTTCCACTAGAAGATTATTTTTATTATTCATAAATGTGATCTTGGTCCCCCTAATATTTTTTAACTGATATGTTATGATGGATGTATTTTAATAAGGTGTGATTCTATCAGTCCTGATCAATACTTGTGGGAGTTGAAATGTAAATATGATGGCTATGTTGGGTGGTGATAATGTTATGTGGTGTTAGGAATATAGAACACAGAGTAATATTAATGAATTAAAGATGGAAATAAAATGCAAAAAACATGATATAATAGAGAAAAAAAGTAATGTGGTTCACCCAATATGGGTTACATCCACATAGAAATAACCATTCCTTCTTATTATTTAGTATAATAAATGAAGGTAAAAATTTGTAATACAATAACTGTAACATCCTCCTCACTTACACATAATATATCACCATGATTATAATTCCCTCATATCAAAATAAGGTTATATATTATGGAAAATATGCACAAACATAATTTCTACCATTAAATATATGACCTGATAGTGAACAGTCCAAATTTACTATGAAAGTACAATATTTTACAATGCATTTTTAATAAAAATTTTCTTCAGGGGCACTACCCCTGAACCCCTACCAAGGGGGATCAAAATATGGTCTCCACCCCTTTGACCCTCATGGTGACCCTAGTGAGTGGGGAGAGGGAGGCATTACCCCCCACACACCCCATATCAGCAATTGGGAATTATAACAAGATCAGGATCCACCATCCAACATGTATAATGGTAATGGAATGGAAATAAGTAGCACAATCCTCATAGATAATACTAGGATAACTTATGTTGATGCCAAAAAATTATCCTCAAAAAATATGGAAGGGTCACAAATATATCCAAATTAATCTACAAGTCATGTGTATCCAATGTTGTAACAACCTTTAATGTATTTTGATTATGAAGCTGAGTCTAACTCAAAAGGACTCTAAATCCAATGTTGAGACTAGCATTAATTATTATTTTGATGCTAAATTTGGTGTTGGTTCAATAATATAAAATAACTTTAATGTTGATTATTCATATGATGTGTATGTTATTACAATTATGTATTGTTGAATGTTTGGTATTGGATAAGTAATGAGTTGTGATGGCATAATGGGCTCCATAGAGACTAGTTTTCCAAAGTGTGACACCTCAAAAATGGGAAAAAGGTTAAGAGATAACTCCATAGAGATTGGCTTGTCAAAGGGAGGCTCTTTAAAAATAAGATAATGGTAGATATAATTATTTTCCCAAAGTTGGTTATAATCCTTAAGAAGTGACTCAATAAAGATTGGCTTATCAGAGTGAGACTCCTCGACAATAGAGATAGGATTAAAAGGTGATTGATCATAAATTAACCCATCAAAAATAGGTGTTTCAATAAAAACATCATAGATTGGTTGATTCTATTGGACTTAGTTTATAATTAGTTATAAAATACTAGTTTTGAATATATCTTAGCCTTTGATTGATTAGCTCTATTGGAGAGGTAATGATTGTCTATGTTGTGGCTCAATGATTGGTATGGGTTTTCTAAAGTGGGGGATAGGTGGAAATGTATGAAGAATTATCAGTGGTTGGATAATTATCTATTTTTTACTAGGATCAGCTAAGATGGACTTAACAAAGATTGGTTACTGATCTAGGATAATAATTGTGACCCATCTAGTCATAATTGCAAAACCTTGTTGGGATAATGAGCTACTATACTTGGAAGGTCCTATAATGGTAATGGTAGGGAGTTAAGAATTTTTGTTGCTATCACAAGAAAAAGGATGAGGGAATAGATTGGTATTGGTAGGACATTGTGAATCTTGGTTTTTATCATGAGCCAAAGGATGAGGTATTGGAATGGTAATCCTTGGGCATTTTAGAGCTTGGTTTCCATCACAAGACAAAGGAGGATTGATGGTATAAGTTGGGTATCAGGTACCATTAGCCATAAGAGGGTAAAATTGGTACGTTAATCAACCTAAAGAAGGTATCATTACATATTTCACTTGAGGATCTTGTATTTATTCTCCATATTATGTATTATTAGGAGGATAGGGATCCATCTCACAAAACACATCATCACCATAGGGGTCTTGAAAAAAGTCATCATGTGTGACCATGTTATTATAACCTGAATTATACATAAGTCTACCATAAGTGTAATGAGACACATCTAAGTCAATGATGAACATTTCTAAAAAAGGCCTAGAGTTACAAAACTCTAAAAAAAAGGTTCAAAGGAAAAATGGTTTGAACATGGTCTAACTTGGTCTGAGGATGGAACTATATCTCCAAAATGGTTTATGTTAAAACTTGGGCTAAAATAGTCAAATTTCAAATGTCTAACATCAAATGTCTTAGATAAATGGTCAAGTGGATGAAATAAAATTGAAATGCCAAACTTAGGTTCAAAGTGATTCAAAAAAGTCTAAACTAGGTGTAATTAAAAAAAGGTTGCTAAGTCTTTTGTAAAACAATGCACAAAAGCTAGACTCAAAACATGAATTGCTAGGCCTTTTGGAAATGGCACAAAAGCTAAAATTTTAAAAAAATGAGGTATAAAAGGCAAGAAATGTAATCCAACAAATCTGAAACACTTTGTCATAAAATAGGCATTTGTATTTAAACATGAACTTGATCATTTGGAATAAGACATGAAATAATAGACATATGGAAGATAAACTACTTACCCCAAATTTAGGAAAAAATAATAGTTTTAAAATTGAATAAATAATTAACCTAAGTTACACAACCCAAAAGATAAATATTGATGCCTATGCCAAAATTATACAAGGGATAGGAATAAATCAATCAATGTTTGGATTTAAACTTGTCAAGGTTAATCATAAACTCAAATTTAGGAAACTAGGCTTCTTAAAAACAAACAACAAGCTAGATAAGAATGGACAACATGATGACGTAGATCCAAAAGGCACACATGGTTTTGGTTTCAATTTTAGAATTTTGGACAGAAGAAAATAAGTCTTTGAAGTGATTCAATTAGTGTAATGGAGTTATCATGCTCTAAAGGTATAATAAATGGTTTTTGTTTCAATACTCAAAGTCACAAGACTTTAGAATGAATTGGGAAATGTAACAACACCCTTTTCAATTAAGTGACACACACAAAGAATTTGATAAAAATTTTAAGGCAAAAGGTGTGATATCAAATGGGTGGCACAATCTCTCTTAAAACAAAAGAGTGATTTATAAATAAGAATTTTTTGATGTGGTAATATATAAAAAAAGATAGTTTGACTCAAGATCATGTAAGAAAGGATAGAATGAAAAAAACACCTAAGAGTAATGTCTTAAATCCTAAAAATGACAAGGTTGCATAATACTACCGAGTTTCATCAATATAATTTTTCTTGAAAGGATTTTAATTTTTAATCTAATTAGTTAAATCAGATTAAAATTAAGGTTTTTAGGACCCCTTTTCTCTCAAGAGTTTGTACTATGACATGGAACTTTGGGATACTCCTTTATAAGTGGGGTTCTAAACTATCAATTTTTGCATGGTTTTAAATGGTTTTGAGTGTGGCTAACACTATACAGGAAATCATGTCATTTTAATACATGCTAATTGGTCTGTTATGAAAATGTCTTATCCTTTTTACAACCACTACATCCATCACTTTCTCAGTGTAGTATAATGTCCAAGTTGCCCCTATGTTTTGAGGCTAATTAATATAAACTAAGATTATTTTAACCACTCAAAAAAAGCATCCTACTAGGTCACACTCAATTTATATACTCCACCATGGAGTGGGGTTGAAATGATGCTGGGAGATGAATTATCGGGTCAATGCTTCCCTAAATAACTCATGAGGAGGTGATGAACTTCTTATCACAAGCTAAAATTCATGAAAATAAAGACAAGTGGAAGGAATTTAGGGTTGTATTGTAGTAACCCAGATCATACAAATTTGAAGAAGGCCTTAACTACTTTACTTCCACACTATTATACTAAAGTGACAAAGGCAAAGAGTGAGCTTTTTTATCACCCAAGTTCCATAAAGGGGATGGTGGGAGAGCATACACGTGTCACTCATTTTACTAAACAAACAAGAAAGAAAATGAATCTCTTAAGAGTGTTTAACTAATGTGAGATTTCATTTTAATCACCAAAACAAAGTATGTAGTGAAGTTTGAGCCCCTTGGTATTAGTTACTAATAAAATTTTCTAGAAACTTCAAAAAATAAATTAAGAGATGAAAATAAATAGGTTCATTTTAAGCACCAAATACCATGTGTGTAAGTTTTAATCATGCTTAAAATTTACTTTTTCCACCTCAAGACCTATAATTATTTAGTGGGTTTGCCTACTTAGAATCCCAAAGTACATGAGAAAAAAACATTTAGAATTTAGCTCTTAGGTTTTCTAATTTTTTTCTCAGAGATTGATTGTCATAAATCCATAGTTATCAATGTTGATCCATAGAGATTGACATTGGTGAGGTAGATCATTGACATTTCTTTCAAAAACACAAAAAAACATAGGTTTTTTCTATAGAAAAATGCTTAATAAAACAAGATCAAAATTAAAATATCTAATTAGATCCTATAAGAAATGGGTTAGACAAATAATATGTAGGCTCTTAAGAATAGAATGAAGATAGAAAGATCAATAAAAAACTGAGTTAGTTATGTCCCTGCCATGCTCTATTTTTCACATAAGGATCATGGTTGATTCTGGTAATTGATGTTTATCTAGAAAATTAACATCGATCCCTATAAATTTTGAAATAAAATGATGTTGATCCATATAACTTGTGATTTATTTAAAATAAAAAGATTTTTAATTATCCAAAATAAAATTATCATATCATCTTCCTTGGTTACATGGGATGCTTGATATCCCACTAGGAATGCCCAAATGTGGACAAGGAATACATATAAGGGAGGTTAATTTTATGTTAGTCTCATAAAAATATTAAAATAAATACACTAAAACCTAACACCTCTAGCTTAGACACTAGGGAGATCTTAGATGAAAAAAATAAATGAAAGCACAACAACATAAACTAAACAACTATTTGACCTTCCTCGGAGCTCCATATGGCTTGTTGAATGGCTTGCTCAGCTTGTGCATCAAGAAGTCTTTGAAAATGAAGCTTGATTGGATCCTTCTCTCCTTGGAACCTTAGATTTTATTTCTTGGCTTAATATTTTGGCATAATAACATTAATTTCATGAGTCTTATCTAGTGAATCCTGCATAATAACTCTAAAATATCCAAGATTAGAAATGAAGGGGTATGGCCTTGTATTTATAGCTTTTAAAATTGACTCTCACCCAAGATGAATTAAGGTTGAGTTTAAACATAGAATGGGTTAAAATTAAACCTTGGTGAGTTTAAACTAAGTCTACTTGAGTTATTATTTGTGATATAATTATGATTTTCAATTACTAAACATGACTCTTAAATTAGGTATTTTAGGATATTTTCAAAAAGCTTGAGAACTCATAAAGGCAATGATGAAAGGATTTGATATTTTGAATTTTGGAATTTCCATTTTTATATATTAATTAATTATAAATGGATAATTCAAATAGTAATTTAATATTATTTAATTAGTTATTTTATTTTGATTAGCATTTTATCTCTTTCAATATTTTATCAAGTGTCCCACTTAATGGGTCCATAGGCCATATTGAAAGTTGTTATGTTGTAATGTGATTAGGGATGAATCCGTGAGAGTTTATTATTACATATGAGATAGTATCCCAAATAAGGATGCCTCAACATGATTATGATAATTTATAAATGATGTGAAAGCAAATTTGAGACATTTAGTGATTCCTAGGCTTAATTTGAAATGGTTGGTAGGAATTGGTTTGAAGTGTGATTGAAAGCAAGTTGTGGCCATAATTGGGTGTCTACAATACAATATGAAGATAAATAAAGTGTGGGATTATCTAATGAATCTAAAATAAGAGTCTCTATTGATGAATAGGGTACTTTTCCAATCAAGCAAGGAGATCAAATGACTAGCACAAAAGAAAACTCTATTCATAACCACTTGCAATTCCAAAGGTAAGTTTTGTAAAATGCTAATAGATAGTGGTATTAATAATAATATAATATCTTTACATATGGTTGCGAATTTAAATTTTAATAAATTAACTCATCCCACACCTTATAAGGTGTCATGGTTGCACAAAGGACATTAGGTCTTATTAAATAAACAATGCAAGGAAGAGTTTTAGATAGGTAGCTATAAAGTTGAGATCTTATGTGATATTATGTCCATATATGTCTACCATGTATTATTTAGTAGACCTTGGTAGTTTTAAAAAATAGTAATTTATGATGGAAGAAATAATACCTATGCATTTGAGAAATATGGAAATAGATACATATTGACACCATTAAGGGAAAAAGGTGTAAGGTAAGTAGAAATCAATAATCAAGTGTTGATGATGAGTGAAAATAAGTTCTTGAATTAGGTAAAATAAGATGAAGTATGATAAAAATTTATTTCTAATCCAAAGATAGTTATTACATCTATTATGTTAATTGATCTACCTTTATAAAGCTGGACTTTATTAAATGAACATGTGGATATGGTAGTCTATTGTAGAATTTAATTTTTCAAAATAAATTTCCATGAAAGGAAATAGAAAATAAATTTTTTTGAGTGAATAGCACAAGATTGGAGAGTAAGAGGTTTTTTTTAGGTACAACACAAGGTTCTTGTGTGAGGAACCTACAAATGATGTTGAAAATAGTAAGAGTGAATACTATTATGAGAATTTTATAGAATAAATAATACTTGTGGAAGAATAAATATAAATTTATAGGAATAAGAAGCAAAAGGAATTAGTTCAAAAACATGCTCATGCATTTTAGGAGAAGAACATGGTAGTATATTTTCCATATGTGGAATAAAGAAAAGAAAGAAAAAATGATAATAATATAACTAATTTTATGTTGGGATGCAATTATTACTCCCTATAAATCTTATTGACTACTCTTTATATGGTATTTATCTTTATGATAGATAATGGGCCTCAATGGTATAATGAAAAAATTGATTTATTTAATTTTTTTTCTTCATGTGTAGGTGAAATCAAAGAAAATAAGGAGAGACCAAAGATGAAAATATTGATATGTATCAATATAGTACTTTAATTTTATAGGAAATATAACCACATAGAGGATATAAAGAGAGAGAGAGAGGGGGGGAGGATTGTTATTTTTTGTTGACCAACAAGTTGTAACCTCTACAACTCAGCCTTTTGGTAAAATTTTAGAGAGGAATATCATCAAATAATAATGCAAGCCTCAATGTAAATGTACTCAAGTATAATCAACTGGATATACATGTGAAATCAAAGTAGGTCTACACCAATAAATCAAACCATTAAATTGAAGAGGGTATGAGTGAATAATAAGGAGGAATTATGAACAAGATAAGATATATAAAAAACATATGAAAATGGTTGTGATAACTATAAGATACATAATGAAGGATCATGAGTAGGAGCTCATAAACATTTTAAAGTTTGGGAGTTTGATGCAAGTGCATCAACTAAGAGGTATAATTATAAGAATTTTAATAATTTTTGGTTGTGCATAGGTAAAATTTGTATTATTTTTTCATGATATAGGTGTTAAAAGTAATAGGTGTTTTAAATCTAGTCTCTAGTGCTTGTTTTTAGGTTTCTCACCAAAATGGTAAATTTAAAAATTTAAATTGGTTTCTAAGAGTGTGAAGTGTTATAGAATATTGAAAATGTATTTATACTTGGTAAAATTATCCTTGGGGTAAATTAACTTGTTTTAATTTGGTCCATAAACAAATTTTATTTACATTCGACCACCTCTTAACTAAAGTTAGAGTATGTGCAACATAAGGGAAGGCTAAAACAAGCATGTTCGACAAGTCCTAGGTTAGTTGAGGTATATTAGCTACATGAAAATATTTTTTTTTAAGTGATAATAATTTGAACATTAAATAATTTTCTAAAAAATAATTTAAGTCAAGGATAAAGATAAGAAATTGGTAAATTGTTGTCAATGGTAATAGAGAGTGGATGTTGGTCTACAGGTTTATAAAGCTCCTTTTAAAGCTTATATGGATAATATTAATTAAATTTAATTATATTTAAATCATATAAGACTTATTTTAATTTGAAATAGTATTTTATAAATTCTCTTTATCCTTTTTTATCATTTTATGATGGTTCCCTAGACTATGGGGTCTGAAAACCTATGTTTTGCATGATATAGTCTACCAAAAGAGAGTTTTCCCATGTAACTTATATATTATGGATCTTAGTGAATTATTTTATAATAAATATACAATAATTTAGAGTATATAAAATATAATTTTATAATCCTTATATCTTTAATTTTCCTCAAATTGATGCTCTTAGGTCACTTGTAAGCTTAAAACCCTAGAATGGGCTTTTAATCCATAAATCCACCAAATCTTTCAAATGAAAGACTACAATCCCATGAAATTAAAGATGGAGGTGATATTAATTTTTTTTTAATATATTTTATATGTTTAATAGGTTTAATATTTACACAAGTATAGATATTATATTTTCCTTGTCTACAGATTTGAAGCTAGTCATAAAAATAAGGTTTTAAGTTACTAAATTCTCTATATCTCTAAAACAAACCACCAATTCTTAAATTTTTGTTATGTATATGTTTTAATATTTCCTTAAAAAAATTTATGTTTATTTAAATTCATAAGGGTATATATAAAATTATATATTCATGGTTGTGTCATAATAGGCTACAATTAGGCCTAAACAGGGCTACAAGAGTGATTTTTAGTTTTTATTGAAAATTAAAGCTAAAAAATGGAATGAATGTGTTGATTATATTTTAAGGTGTAAAATAATATTATAAGTAATTTAATTTATTTTATTTATAATTTTGGATTGATAAAACCTTAATAAATAGATCAGGCTTAAGAGACTATGTGTAAGATGGTGATTTCTGACCTCTTGTTGAACATCCCTAAAGAAGTGAGATTAAGTGTTTGGTATATAATTAAAAAGTGTAAATATGAGTTAAATAAATATATTATAAATTTAATATATTAAGGTGATTAAATATCCCTTGGGGAGTCTAAATTCTAGTATAAAACTTTATAAATCAGTTAAGAATTTGAAGAATATTCAAAGGCAAAGTTGCATCAGAGATAAAGAGTCTTAATAAGAGGTAAATATATATAATAAAAAAGGAAGAAAGTTTTAATTTTATTATGTTTAAAAAATAATATGAAAAAGGTAAACCTATTGAATGGTTTTTAGAAACCTCATTACATCACTAAGGAAAGGTTGCAAATAAAACATTACAGATAAGGAAATTACCAATTTTTGGGATGAACCCTATTTATTTCCATACCATTTAATTTATAAATATCCTTGGATAGATATTATTAATGTTTTAAAGGAAGTTTTTTTTATATAAAGTGAGGGATTATTGGGATTTATTAGATGGCATATGGAATTATAAAGTGTTATAGTAGGAGGGAAAAAAAGAATTTATTATCTAGAACATACTAGATCTTAATATTTATCTTCAACATAAACATATTAGTTTTTTTCAAAAAAATAAAGATGATATTATGTGTAATAATAATGATATTGGTAAAATATAGTTGATTTTTGGATCTTGACCAAGAGTAACATGGTTTCCATTGGGAGGAAATTTGGATTAAAAATATTACTCCTAAGGCTAACATATTTGTTTGGATACAACCTAGAACATGATACTTTCTATTGATAACTTGGTCAAGAGAGGAATGCTTATACAAAATATGTGTGTATTGTGTAAAATTAATGAGGAAATTGTAAAAAACTTTTTCCTATAATGTTCTATCACCTCCAAAATCATGAAATTAATCTTGAATAAATTTATTATCTCTTGGGTTAAACCAGACTCCATGTTATAATTAACAAAATAATGAAGCCTCACTAGAATATTCCTACCTTATATTCCTCTAGATCATTGATATTAACCATATATTTTTGTGGATATGTAAGATTAGGAACAACTACCTCTTTGAAAATAAAATAGTCAAATAAAAAACCATTGCTCAATGAACTCTTAATGCCATCATAGAAAATTAGAAGACTTTTTCACCAAAGAAAAAGATTATTTTGAATTGTTTTATCTCTTTAATTTTAAAAAATTATAAAATTATTCCTCCAATGAAATACCGACATTTTAAATTGAATAGAACTCATGTCAAGTGGGTGAAACCAACAAGGATATAGTTTAACCTAAACTTTTATAGATCTACTAAAGGTAATCCAGGTGTAGTAGGTAGAGGAGGGTTCATAAGTTAACTTAAAGTTTTATTTATGGTATATTATGAAATAAATTTATCATTGTAATATAATAATGTCATTGAATGTTTATTAGCTCTTTGGGACATCGAACTAGTAGATAAATTGAAAATTTAGAGACTAGGAATTGAAATGATTCAATGAACATAATTTTTTGTTTGGAAAAAACAAACCTTCATTTTCCATTAAAAATGAATTTTATAATGTCATAAGTTTCATTAAAATTTTTAAATAATTTTCAATATCCCATGTATAAAGGGAAGGAAACAAAATCACATATAACATGACTAACATTAGAGTTTGCAGTGATTTATTTAATCAATGGTATAAATTTGAGGACCTCCATATCCATGTAACCAAAGTAATTTATAATAACATGGAAAAACATTTAATCCTCCATAATGATGTATAATCCAATGATTACTTGATATAAATGGTTAACTTCATAGTTCATGATAGCTCCTGTAATGATGATAAGAATCATTGTGAGGATAAGACATTAAGTATCAAGCATGTGATAAAATATTTAATGAACTTAGTCATTAACCATTTCACAAATTCATGTTCCAAATTAAAATGGGTAATTTTTTTCTAAATTCATAATAATATTTTTTGTAAAATAATCTATGAAATGGGAGGTGATCATGATAGGTTAAAACTATTATATGATGATAAAGCTAAGGAAGACCCTTTAGTGTGGCATAAAATCATGAAGGGATGCCTCAAAAAATTTATAATGATGATTTTAAAGGTACATCATGTTATATCAAAGTATTTTTCTAGTGGTTGGGAGGAGTGAGAAGTGATAATGAGAGGTTTCAAAGTAATATTCACTAAGGAAGCCATTGGTGAAGTCACTATAATGGACTAAAATGCTCCAAAGGTGTTCAAAGATAAAATATATACATAAGAGATGATTAAATTATCATTCAACATTGGTGATCTTAATGAGACCAAACATAAAGGATTTCTTTGAGTGGATGTTCTAGGGAAGTGTCTTGAAGTCTATCTCCAAATCATGAAATATATCACTTTGGAGGGTAAGTCTAGAGTCATTTTATCCCAGGACTTTATTTTGTTGATTTACTTCAAAGGTAATAAATTGTTTTTTTCCTAATTTCTAATGAATTCATTTGAGACTTATATAAATTCCTTCAAGTTGAATCTTGCCACTAAAATCCTTAATTAGTGCCTCATATTCTAAATTATTATGAGGAGTGGTACATTATGGTAGAAAGTAGTCTTGGAACCAATTAATGTTTAAAATGGGGATGAGAAGCTCTAGTAAAGTTATGAGGATGAAATTAGGATCTAAGAGGATAATACATTCATTAAACTAAATTAAGAGTCTTAAGAAGATGAGGACTTAGACAGATCCACTTACATTCCTTTTAGTAAGAATATTAAATATAAAGATAATTTCTTGTTAGTTAAATAAAAGGAACCCAAAACTATTAGGGTGGTAACAATTAAAAAAACCCAAAAATTGAATAAAAGGAAAGGGGAGGAAAAAATAAGAAAATCTTGATAAAATTTCTAATTTCCCCATAATCAGGGACATAAAAATCTTAGACCCCAAGAAGATTTTTGAAAACTTGGAGGATAAAATATCAAGAAAAAAGAAATCATGTAATGAGAAAAAATATGAATTAAAAGGCTTAAGGACTTAGTTGGTGCTCTTAAAATCTGAAGGCCCTAGAATATGTGGTGTAAAAAGGGTGAATTATTATAAACCATATTGAGAGTTAAGTGAAGGGTAAAACAAATAATACAAGTAAACTCTATCCAAGAAGAGGTCTTATGAAAATAATGTTATAGGTCTAACTAATTCAACCAAGAAGAAATAAGGGGAAGAAGTGGATAAAATTCTAAATAAAATAACTTTTGTTAAAAAAAGTGAGATAGAATACCCAACTAAAGTCCCCAGTAGTATAACCTAGGTAAAATACAACAAATAATAAATCAATAAGACAAATGATACCACCAATATTACAACTTTGGTCAAATACTCATCAAATACTCAAACTCTGAGAAGTCTTACCCTCAATTTATTATTAATTTTTATATCTTGTGTCTCTCTTGGGTTGGGTAATCGGATTTTTGTTGAATTTTGGTAGAATTTTTTGGTTAATTTTGTGTATTTTTGGATGGAATTTACCTTGTTGTTTCTATAGCCCTTAAGGCTCTTATCCCTTGTACATTTTATTTAATCCTTTCTTGAACATCATTCAAGATTGTATTAGATGCAAGATCTTTAAGACCCCATTTATTAACCTAATAAAATAAAAATAGGGATGAATTGATATATTTGGGTTTTTTAAATCCCTAACAAAAGGTTGAAAATGGATACAAATAGGGTAAATGTAATTTTTAAATGGCATACACCCAATAACGTGTTTGAATCCAAAAAAAAGTATGCCTAAGTAAAAAATTTCTAGGTGTTTTTTTATAAATTTTAGTGAAATAATTTTCCCAATAAAATAATCCATGAGAGGATATAAGATAAGAATTCTATGGATAATTCTAGTTGACAAGATCTTTGATCTTTTGAAAATGGTCACTAAAGAACCTGTTTTGGAATTGCCAAACTTTTACAAAGTTTTTTAGATGAACAAAAGGTTGTGAATGGATTTAAAAAAGGTAAATTTAATATTTAATGTCATAAACCTAATAACACGTTTTAAATTATAAATTTTCATGTTCAAGAAATATTTTATAAGAATTTTATTTGTAATTTAATGAAATATTTGCACCAATCACAAAAACCATGAGAGAGGAATTAGATAGACAGTGGGAGTAGACAAGAGATTTTTAATTGTTAAGAATAAGGTAATTGAATAAGATAACTTGATTTTTTAATATTTTAAAGTGTTTCAAATGGATTGTGATGCAATTAGGACAACCATTGGAGTAATTCTCGATCAGGAAGGTAGACCCATATATTATTTCAGTGAGAAGCTCAATGATGCTAAGAATAAATAATATGTTTATGATCAAAATTAATATGCCATTTTGAAATAATTAAATAAGTGGATGTATTAATTTATTTTTTTATATACTAATCATTATTATTTTTAGTTCTATAATATCCAAGGCAGGATCAACCAAAGGCATATCAAGTGAGTGGAGTTCCTAAAAGGTTACTCTTTTATCCTTAAGCATAGAAGTGGGAAACCAAAAAAGGTATATGATGGCTTGAGAATAATAAATTTTTTGTTGAATGCAATGAGAAATGAATTTTCCTATTTTAATATAATGAGATAGTTTTACAAATATGATCTCGAATTCAAGGATGATTCTATAATATGTATTGCCCTAACTACCATGTATAGAAAGCCATGACTGGACTATTTCATACAAGATTGATTATTATTTAAAATAAAAAATCTTCATGACTCAAGGATAAATTAGGGGGATCCTAATAAAATAAAATAAATGTGGTGTATTTTCTAGACACTTTAGAGCAGACAATACCTTATCTCAAAGGAATGAGTAGTACCACTAGCTAAAGAAGGGAAGTAATGTTAGAAAATTTATTTAAGGTTTCAAATTTTTTAGTAATTAAAAATAATGAGTCAAAAAATAGGAATTTATCACTCATTATAAATATTTAAGAGGTCATGGGATGAGTTAATTATGGGATTTGTTATTTGATTAGCAAGGACTTAAAAAGATAATGATTAAATATTTATGTAACTAATTAAATCTAGTCTTTGTTAGTTGAAAATGATAAGATTGACACACACTTATCACACATGAATTGATAAATTAAATAAGGTGATAATCTACCATTATCTCACACTTTCATGATATCTTATTTATCAAACATTATATTTTACTATAACACACCTACATGAATCTCGTTGTCTAATTCAAACCTACCAAATACCTACACAAACATCTTGAGACTCTTAGATTTTTTTGTATATACATAGGTCAATTCTACTAGGCCTAGTTAGTACTGCTAATTGATATTAATAGATATATTTATAAAAAAAGCACTCTTAGTAGTGCCTATTTAATTAAATTAAACCTATCCTTAGGGATGGATCATCAACCTAGTACATTGGTGGCATGAGAAGTTATTCAATTAGATAGATATATAAGTAAATCAAGGTTTCATTCAAAATAAACTTGGAACTTATCTCATATACATATATAAATTATACAAAATTGATAAAATAAGCTATATTATTACCAAATTTCAAACATATCACTAGGTGTTGCCATAATCCAAGTCTGAATCACTTTAAATCTAAGTCAAATAAATCATTTTAAACTTTTGAAAATATAATAATTAACTACATACAATAGTGAAGGAGAATAATTTCAAAATCACAATGGGTAGGAGAAGTACTTGTGACTTGATTTTCCACCTTGGATTATTAGATACATAAGAAAAATTTAATCATTATATGAGGGTGAATGGGGTTGGTTCATGCCATTACAATTTCCTAAATTTTACAAGTTTCTATCCCTCACAAACACACTTAGGTTTTAAAGGCAAAAGAGATTTATTTTTAGAGTTGTGTGCATAATTTGGGTTTTGTATGGTAAACCTATAACATGTAGAAATAGTGTTAGGTGATTATACCATCATTATTTCCTAGTTCCACATAGGCTAATACTAGCCAATAGGTTAATATCAAATGACAATACTAACCTCGATTAGTAGAGCTGACCCAATATAGATAATAAATCAATTTGAGAACCAAATAAGCCACAAAATTATTATATTTTAATTTTACTTACATAAAAAAATCAAAATAATAAATTTAACCATTATAGATAAGTATATAGATCTCCTTAGTACTTTATACATTTATCATATTCCACTTGTCAATTAAAAATAATCAATATGGGTCTTTTACATTAAAATATATTCTTGAATGTCATATATAAATATTTAAATTATATTTCAAAGTTATATCTTAATTAAATTAATACTTACAATTAATCAAAATTAAGGTAAAACATATTGGTGAACACATACACATATACAATAAGGATAAACACTAGGTTTCCCTTAGAATTTCACCCTTATACAGTTTTACTTTTTTATTCTTACGATTTCAAATATCATTTTTTATTTCCTTCCATATAAAAATATATCTTAGATTTTATGTCTCAAATTTTTATTAATTTAATTTTTTTAATATCCATACCCAATATTTTCATTTTTGTCCCTAGTTCTTCATTAGGGTTTCATCCTTCTAGGGTTTTTTATTTTAGCCTTAGGGTCTTAGTTTCAAACCTAATTTATTATTAGTCCCCAATAATAATAAACATTAATCATAACCATGTTGAATGAACATTATTTGTTAACACAAGAAAATAATTTACTCTTTTCATATTGTATTACATGGATGGTTTAAATAGATAAAAAAGATCAAATTTAAATGTAATACCAAGGTTAATATCAGTAATGAATAATCCAAATTATTTTTATAATATCCAATCTAATATTATTATTGTTATTAATATTATATGAAAAATGGCATGCATGACTCATCTTGTTCCTCACACAAATTTAAAAAATGATAAAAATTACTATCCCAATTCTAATTATGGCCATCCACTTATATTACATTTGATGGTCCCTATTATCACAACATGAAGTGTTAATGTGACCGATATAGTAGTAAAAACAAAATTACCCTAACAAATCCACCAAACCCACACAACCCCACAAAAAAGTGAATCAATACAAATGGTATTATATCATGGATCAAATAAAAAATACTCATGAAAAAATTTCTTTGATAGAATTACTTTAAACAATGCATGTTTATAGACAAATTATTTATGCAACATTACACAATAAATATTTTACTAAATGATGTAGAACCAACTTATGTTTCTTCTATTATTAACATGTTATGATGGACAAAGTAATGTATCTCTTTTCAAAAATAATACTTTCCTCCTAATAACATTATAGATAAACATATACCACTGTATATTAAATTTCAAAATAAAAATAAGCTAGTTAAATGAGTTTTAGTGGATAATGGATTAGGGCCAAACATTTTTAATAATTTTTTTTTAACCTACTTGGTATTTCGTTAGAGGATATTAATTTTTTAACTATGAATCTTTAGGTATTTGACAACATTATCCAAAAAAAATTATGACAAACTACACTACATATTGTCATGGGCCCTTGAATGGTAGCCACAATTTTTCATGTCATGCCTAATGACCTAAATTATAATATTATATCTAGGATATTATATTTGGGAGACCATGGATTAGTTATATTAATTTAATTCCTTCTACCCTACACACATATTTAAAATTTAGTCATCAATAAAATGCACACACACACACACACACACACACACACACACACACACACACACACACACACATTTTGAATCATGAAACATTCAAGTATTTTGCATTAAATAATCCTAAGGATCATTACATTCCTCACATGAAACCATATTCTAAATAATCCAACCCAACACACCAATATATTATTAAAATCAATTTTCGTCACCATTGATAGATCTTAATTAATATGTGTTTGGACTTAAATATTTAAAAATAATGGTATATATAGGATAAGGATTATGAAAACATGCACACAAAATTATTCACTCCATCTATGCATCCATTCAAAAAGGATGACAATAACACTTATAATTATATATCTTGTTGACATTGAGTGGTGATATGATATATATTATATACCTTTTTGTTGTATTATTATTCAATTACACTTCCACTCTTTCCTTCATTGATACATATATCTATAGTTGACACTTTCATGTCCTACATTACATATGTTACATGCATTACTTGATCGATATATGCATTACTATGATAACATATTATCCACATGTTAACATGATAACATTATAGTATATTTATAAATGGAATGATATAATTAAACCTTATTTTTAGATGAGTGACTTAAGGGTTACATACCTCATCTCAAAAGGTGAGAAATCACTTCAAAGAAACTTGAGCACAAATTCATACACAATTAGATGCATATGCATTGACATATGTACACAACTTACAATAAAATATATTATATGTTTTTAAATACACATAAATTTTAGATACATGTTCTCAAAATTTAACATACATATGTCCAATATTATATATCAATTAGAATAAATATAGGGGGTATGGTACTATTTCATGAACATACACAACAACAAAGTTTATAGTTGAATGGAAAATGGTTGTCATTCCAATTCACACTTATCATATGCATGGTCTTGATGGGTTCATGGACATGGTTTATCCATTTATATCATGAAATATATTCCACATTGAGTGGACTACATATTCAAACTTGCATTCATGATGGGGGGCATGCAAATTATTCCTTCCCTTTCAATCATGCTTTTTTTTTACATGGAGTGAACTTGAACAAAATTGAGTGAAATTATAAAATTAATTATATAATCCATTTTCAATGGTTGATTCATTTACTTTGAATTAAAATATCATAATTTTTCTCTCATTTACTTGCATAGCTTTTTGGGTTAGTACATTGAGTGATTCTCCCCACATTCATGACGGTGAGGATACACCTCTCCCCAACTTAATATCATGCATAGTTAGTTAAGTTTGGGTTTTACACACCCCAACTTTCCATGTGATTTATAAAATAAGCACAATGCTTTTAATTATTAATAAATAAACATAATAACCAACATGTCTCAATGGAAACATGTTTTTCATTGACACATATATGTATTCTAACCATTATTCTTAAAAAATTGGAAAAAAATAAGTTATAAATTAAAACATTCATTCTACATATATTGAATACACATGATTTTAGGTTTTGATATTGATTGACATACATAATTTGAGATTAATACCAGATAAAAAGTGTGTTGTATACACTTAGGTACATTTTATACTTTTATTTTAGTAATTACATACTTAGATACTTAGATATGGATCTCATTACTTAAAAATGATAAGATTGATACACATTTACCACACATGACTTCAACACTAAAAAAAAATCCTAATATATCATTCTCTCACACTTTCATGTTATCTATGAGTTAGCCCTTATGTTATACACACCTATAGGAATCTCACTATCTATTTAAAACCTACCAAATAGACTCTCAGATCAGTTTACCTATACACATGGCAATATTTTTAGATCTCATCAATACCACTAATTAATATTGATTAATTTGGAAATAATATACCTGCTCCTAGAAAGGACTATTTTATAAAATAAAACATATCCTTAGGGTTTACCCATAGACCTGTCATGTTGTTGGCATGATAAATTATTCAATTATATCTCTATATAAAAGACAAAGGTCTCATTAAAAAATGACTTGGCACTTATCTAATATACATCTATTATTTATTACACATTAGTGAAATATGTGATATTATTCCCAAATTGTAAACCTATAACTAGAAAAAATAATAATACAAGTCTAAATCACTCTAAATCCAAATAAAATTAAACATTTTTCAAGTATCAAATCTAATAATTAGTTGCATACATATAGAAAAGGAGCAAAATTACATAATCACACTAGGTGGGAAAAGTATGTGTGCATATATTTACTTACTTGGTATTGATACATATGCAATGTTAAATTATCAAATGGATGTGACTTGATTAATCTCATCCCATTACACTTTCCCCCATTTTTTTAGTATTATATCACTCAAAAAAAACTTAGTGTTTCAAGGCACTTGAGACTAATTTATAGAGTTGTGTGCATCATCTAGATTTAGGATCATAAATAGAGTGTAATTAGAGATAGTTTCATGTGAAAATACAATCATTTTCCCCTATTTCCATTTAGATCAATACTGGCTAATAGGTTAGGATTGACTAATGATACTGACCAAGATTAGTTGAATTGACCCAACATAGATAATGAATTAGTTCTACATTTGAATGAATCACATGCCTATTTTATCTTGATTTTCACTTATAGAATATAGTCATAGTAATTCATTAAAATAATAAAATTAATTATATTTATCTCTTTAGTAATTTATACATTCATCATATGCCACTTATCAATTTTGAAGAATCAGTCTTAGTATTTTACATTCAAATGTATGGTTGACTGTCATATCTAAATATATTAATTACATTTCAAATTTATATCTTAATGAGATTAATATCACTAATTAATAAACATTAGGTTAAAAAAATATTTTATTAATATATTCTAAAAATGGTACATTTCATATCTTTAAAAAACACTGATGATACCGCACAAATTGTTATTTTTTTCTTCAAGGAGGTTGTTAGGCTACCTGGGCTATCTAAGAACATAGTTTTAGACTAAGACACCAAGTTTTTAGAATAATTTTAGAATATGATTTGGAAAATATGGATATGAACTTTAATTTCATATCTACATATCACCCATAAACTAATGGCTAGAACAAATTTGTCAATAGATCTTTAAGCAACTCATTGAAAATTTTTCATTGGTGAGAGATGAAAGCAATGGGACTTGGTGTTACCATAGGCATAATATGCATATACTTATTACATGAATATAAGCATAGGTAAAATTAAATTATAAATTATGTATGGGTATAATCCAAGAGGAATTTAAAATGAGATAACTTATTGATCAAGGATGTCACTTGAAGAGTGTTGAAGGTGGCAGGTTTGTTGAGTACATGAAAGACTTAAATAAAAAAGTAAATGAATAAAATTGGCATAGAGCCCAAGTTTATAAAGAACATGTTGATCTTAATAAAATAGAGAGGAGTTTTAAATTTTTTGACTTTGTCCTTACTCATCTCAAAAAATATATATTCCCAAGGAAGACCTACAACACATTAAAGTGAAATAAGATCAAAGCTTGAAAGATTGTGAAGAAGTTTTCACTAATTGAATAAAAATAGATTTTATATCTAAATTAGGAATTTTAAAACCTTAAATATTTTAGACTTGTATGCATATTATTAAGGAGAAGAATCATAACAAAGTAAATAAGATGATGTGAAAATGAAAAATTGGCAAGAATAGTTGCCTAAGAAGGAATGAGATGAAATTGAGTAAAATATGGACTCAATAGTAGTGTAGGAAACTAGAGGTAAGGAATATAAAGCATATTTGATCAAGTGGAAAAATAAGCTTAATAAATATAAACCATAGTTAAACCCCACTGATATTGTTAGTTGGGTTTCAACTTACTAATTCCTAACCCTTATCTATGTGTGGGTTATCACTTTTAGAATTACATAAGAGGCATGGTGTAGGGGTATCTCAGAGCTTTTGTAATCTTAAACCATTAATTTCAAATTTTTTAAATATTTTACATTTTTAGGGGATTATTTTTTAATCCTAACTACCATTCATAATGCTCAATACACTAGCTTTGAAATAAAAGTGAAAATGAGTGGGAAACTAGGATGTTTTGAATTACTTATTAAATACATATAACTATGGCAAAAAAAGATGGATCACATATAGATATTCCAAAAGATAAAGGCCATTCATATAAATAAGAACAAGGGAGACTATTATTACCAAGGTCAACAAATATAAAGATTAGAAGATAGAGCAAAACATATTTGAGATAGGGGATACACAAAAAAGAAGTATGGTCATAAAAAATGTGAAATGATAAATATATTTGGGAAAAAAGGTGTAGTTTTTCCTATATACAACTGTTAGAGAACTTATTAACAAGAAAAAAGTAATGTAATTAGTTAGGGAATCATAATATCAATAGTAGTATCTTGAAATAAGTTTTTAAAGGTTATAAAATCTAAAATTATAGTCTCTAATAGATATGTAAGACCTCAGAGTACCTATTATGACCATTTTAGGGCTAAGAGCTCATTATTTCCATGTTATAAGAAATTGAAGTAGATTTTTTTGGGTAAAAACATACCAAGTGAAGAAATAATATTATGGGTAATTGATATATGATGTTATTTTGTCTTGATCTAGCATTTAGCTGATTGAAGTAAGCATACAAGTCATTGAAAATAGACTTAATAGGTTGTAGGTAGTATTGTATATCATATTTGTATTACTTGGAACTCTAAAAAAGTTTACATCAATAAATAAGAGGATTGGGAGATAAATAATGCTTAACTTATGTATAACCTCATGTTTCTAGTATTTCTTAAGGTATTTGAAGCTCAGTAGAACTAATTTTAACCAAGGAGGTTCCCCTTATTATTTTTAATCCCCAATTAAGAACACTTGGGTATTCATTATTTCCATTTGAGTTTTTTACCTATGAAATAACTTGAAAATTGCCACCAAATATAAATAAAATATTGATGCACCAATTATTATCAAGGTAAGTATTGATATCTCGAATATATTTCTTTCATTTACTTTAGCATATAGATATATTTTTCATATTTTTATAGTAGTATATTTTTTTATTAACTATCTCATTTCCTAAATTCTCCTAGTGTAGAGTATTTAGGCCTATCAATACAAACATGGTTAATTTTCCTTTATCCATGTTTAGGTTAATTTTGAATACCTTTGTATGTATCTAAAACCCTTATATACATTTGGCATTTACGTTTTTTTAATTTTATTCTATATCATTACCATCTTGGATCTATGTTTCCCTTATTCATTAGTTCCTTACATGTGGTTTCCTTATTATATCCTTTCTACCCATTTAAAATCAACACTTGCTCATAGTTTTTTCCCTACTTTTTGGTGCCAATTATTGTATATTGTTGGTCATAGTATTGTTTTATATCTTTCCTATATTATAATATATTTAAAATTTTGACCCAATTTTCCCAACATATAAAACCCACTTCAGATTTATTGAAGAAATACAAATTTATTGAAAGGGATAATTCATGTAATATTTTCCTTTACAAAGATAATAATTCCTATATTAGAAATGGAAAAATAATTTAATATTTAAAACTATATAATTTATCTAATCGGTGACTCAATCCATTAGACCAACATATAAATTACTAACTTTTATTATTATTTTATGAATTATTAAGGAGACATGAATGCAATGGTTACACATTCTCACACAAATATACACACATTGATTAAAATAATTAACATGACATACATTGAATACTCATATTTAAGTTATCCTAAAATTGGATTTGAAAATTATCATATAGTGATAATGCAATAAATATCAAGGTATTACTAAGAATACATCTATAACTTATAATATAATATGACTACAATGATTTTATTGTCATATTGAAAATAATTCCTACACGTCCTACAATCATCTTGATAATCAAACATTTATGTTATGCAATCAATAAAAAAGGTCCAAGAACATTAATTTTTATATATTAAATGTTATCCACAAGCTCCACCATATATGATCAATCTCCCATACAAGAAAAAACACACACATGAGGAGACCTAAAAAATAGCTAAGAGAAACAAATAGATGAAAGATAGACAATTTAGATTATAACAATTATAATTTGGTAAAAAGATCAAATTAATGATGGATTCACACACACACACACACACACACACACACACACACACACACACACACACACACACACACACACACACACACACACACACATGAATCTATTTAGATAGTTTTATTAGAGTTAAAAAAGGCATCCTTTGTTTATTAAATGATCCCAAACAAGTGGAAACATGTTATAAAATGAAAAAATGTATGATCACAATGGAGGACACAACATTTATACCATATAGAATGAAATCTCCATGTTGGAAAGTTAAAAAAAATCATGATGCATGTGAGATTCACTGATATAACTATAAGCATGGTTTCATCATTTTAAAAGCTCATCATAGACATGTGTTAAGGCAAGAAGCAATGCCATCCTTTCATCCAAATCATATGATATTTTTTTAATTAGAGTCTACTCAAATAAATTACACAGGAGATCCAAACACATAATTATTTCTTCAACTCACACTAATATTATATTATTCACTCTATTAATATTACATTTAAAATAAAAAGATATATAGGACATCTATATCCTATAAATGAGATTTCATCAATCCATATATATTTAATTGACTAACCAAAAAGTTATATGCGTAATATTGTTAATCTAACAATATTTATGTTTGACTATCAACTATTAATTATGTGAAAACTATAAATATTTAACACTCACCCCCTTGTGAAAATTATTAATCCCTATAACACACCCCCTTAATGTGAACATGGGGAAAAAAATAATCTTGTATCTTCACATGTGCTCATGATTTGGTGATTTTATCAAGACATCCACAAACCTTAATGATGATTTTTCATATAGCTTACCAAAAACTAATAAAAGGATGGTTTTCAAGTCATTTACCAATAATCAAAATGGTTTTACAAGTGTCTTACCACCAAACACATCATGATGTGCATTATTGTTATCAACTCTCTTCACTATCACACATTTAGAGAAGATACAAAAGAAATTTAAGCTCACTTTTTAAAAATGTGAACAAGAATACATCATCTATTATTATTCACACACAACTAAAATCAAACACACTAAATTCTTTAAAAATAAAAAGTGAGGACTAAGTATTCATCACCTCCTATAGCCATTGCATGTGATTATTTCCACCCAATCTTGCACAACATAGATAGTCACCATTCTAATTATCATCCTCATATTAGATATTTTGCTCATTTTATTCTCTAGTAATCCACTATGCATCCCCATCACTAGTGGCTTATGAGAGGATGCTATCTATCCTCCAACCTCCAATGTCCTCCATCCTCTAATAATAAGTGTATTATTTAATTAGATGTCTTATGTAATGACATGTTGTCATGTGTTAACATTTTTATGGTCGATCATACTCTGATTCAATGTATACTTCATATCCAACTTCAAAATTCTTATAAATTGTTATGTTTTCTTATTACAAAATTTGGACGTCAGTTTATATAAAAAGTGCATCTATTATAGTTTTGAAAAGTAACATTTAATAGGCTATAAATGACTATAAAATATGACTCTTGACAAAATGAATTTTAACTCTTTTAACATAAAAACAACTTTGACACCTTGGTTTTTAGATAATTTTTGACACTTTTTAAATTGACTTGCAAATTACTTTATGGTTTGACTAACCATAAGACATAAAATGATAATTTTTAAAACTAAAAAGATATACGATGAACTTATGACTTTCACAAGACTTTGATTACATTTTTGTTGACTATATTTTAAAATCAAAACAAACTATCCATGACCCCTTTTGTTTCTCATACTCAAACTCGTTTAGACCATAAACACATAGATGAGACTAATAAACTTATTTTGACCATTTACCATAATAAAAGATAGAAATATGAACCAAAAAATCTTTTAAAAACTTTAGGATTCAAAAAATAACAACTCAAAATTATATGGATTTACAATAGAGAATCATGTATATTATAGTCTCATGTCATGAAAAGATCTAAAGGATGTCTGGAAAAAGATTTATAGTGGAGATAGGTTGCATATATAACTAGATAAAATGCATGAATATATTAAATGTTGAATAAAAGCCAAGACTTAAATAAAAAACAAAAACTAAAATAAAAACCTATCATAAATAAATAATAATAGACATTGTCACTTGACATATACAATCAAGAATAATATAAACTAATAATGATTTTGTCACATATGTATGGTTAAAACATGTAATGTGGATGATAGTTGGAAAAATTGTGAACTATGATGGTTAAAACTAAAGTTACCTAGCAATGTCATGAACAAAAAGAACAAATTGATTTGATAATAACATGAATGTGAAAATAGGATATGATGCACTTAGATTGAATGATGCCATTATAGAATGCATATAACTTTAACATAGGACTGTAATATCCTAATTTTATAATTTTATAATTATAAAAAATATGCCAAATAAAGATTACATGTGGGTAGGTCATGTGGTGAGAAGATTATAAAATATTATAGACTGATTCGCCATTTAGATGAACATATCTCAGAAATGATTCTACTTCATCATAAGCATATGATTAAATATGGCTCTAATACCAAATATTATAATTTATCAGAGTTTACCAAAATAAATTGCATAAGAGAGCTGAACACAAATTTTTTTCTTCAACCTAAACTCCTATTATATTATTCACTCTCTTATTATTACATTCAAAATACAGATCTATATAGGACATGTATATCCTATAAATGGGATTTCATCAATACCTAGAATATCTCACTGACTAACCAACAAGGTATATATGTAATATTGATAAGCTAACAAAATTTATGTTTGACTATCAACTATTAACAATGTGAACACTATAAATCTCTAACATCATTTTCATTATAAAACCACTTCATTTTTATAAATTAGAAAACATGTGTATCAGTATTTCCTCTATGAAGAGTTTCCAAACAATAAATTTCACAAATAAACAACTTCAATATTTTTCATTAATTCCCCTTAAATTCAAAACCATTACATAGCTCTCTAAAAAAACATTTTTAAGATTCAAATGAAGTTGCAAAAAGATTCCTAATGTTGATTATATGGCTAAAAAACAAATTTCCTTGTCTCCTTTGTTAAACACCCCATTGTACATGACCAAATATTAAAATATATTTTAATCATCAACTTCAACTCCTTATTTACATATTCACTAATTATGTTTTTTTTCTAATCACTTATGTATCCTCACTTGTCACAGTATTAGAACATCATAAAAAATAAACACTCAATGGATTGCTTCAACATTCAAAAGACCAAAGATGATTCTCTTTAATTAAAATTCAACTTATTTGATGATAAACAACATATAAGATGCCTCAATATGTAGATGTCTTAATGTTTATTTTAAGTTACACACTAATTATGCTTGACAATTGATATTAAATATTTCTCAAAAATAATTATTAAATGATGCATTATGGGTGGAAGAAGAAATTAAATTTTACAACACTCCCCCTTAATTTATTCCACTATCCATTACAACATCCCTAATTTATAAACTTTTTATTAGGTGTTTAATGTTCTCCTTAGCTATCATCTTCATGAAAATATTAGCTAATTAGTCTTTAGATTTACAAAATGCTAAACTAATTTCACCATGTTCAACCAATTGTCTTATGAAATGATAGTGGATCTAAAAATGATTACTTCAACCATATAACATTAGATTCCTTGTCAATTATATTGAAGATATTATATCATAACATATTATTGTACCATCTCCTTGTTCCTTATTCATATCAACTATAATTATCTTTAGCCAAATACACTAACATACTGTTACATTTTTTACAATATATTCAACTTATGCTATGGAAAGAGAAACAAAAGGTTGTTTCTTAGATGTCCATGAAATGGCTCATGAACCCATGTGAAACACATATAATAATTTAATTTTCCTATCATCTACACTACCTACCTAGTAGCTATATGTATAGGAAACTAAATCAAAATGACTTGGTGTAGTATAAAGGATGTCATAGTTCTTGGTTCTATTGACATATCTCAAATTTGTCTTAACCACTTGCCAATGTGTGTTTCCTTAGGTTTATTTATGAATCTATAAATTATGTTTATTACATATATTATATCAAGCTTAAATGTTTTCAATTATATTAGAATTCTAACAATGCTTTATATAAAGTAGGTGTTGATCAAATTTAACTTTTACATCAAATAGGGGCACCCCTAGGTAAAAACATGGTTTTATAGATGTTTATGGAAGCATAATATATTTTCATGAGGTGTTTCATAGGTCATTTAATGTTATTAAATGATATATTATCATTGGTCATGAATCTCATTAGCCAACATGTTCTTTTGAGTTATTTTAGGGGTCAAAAAGGTGCATTTAATGCTCTGTACAATTTTTTGGGAAATGTAAAGTTTAGAAAAGATGATGTCATACCACATGTGTCCTTGTAATTCTTAATTAATTTATAAAACTAAAATATGGTAGGTTATGAAAAAGAAAGGTAGTTTTATAGTGAAAAGAGAAGAAAATGGCCCTTGTACAACTTCCTTAGGAAGTGTGCCACTTGGGAAAGGTTGAAATGTGACTCTTCAAATTCCTCTTGCTTAGTTCCACTTTTGAAATGATCTTTAAGTGTCATTTTAATGCCAAAACCATTTTAATGATCTTTAAGTAAAAGTGACCTATAGATTTGTACTTGGTACAGTTACCACAAGGGGTTTCAAGAAAAATGATCTAAAGGTGTATTATACACTTAGTCATCTTCCATTTGATGTTTGGTTATAGAGGAATGGTAGTCTGAGATTTATGAACCATTCCTAATAAGTTAACCTTTCAAATCTACTTACTAATATATACACCCTACAAGTTTTACTCTTGTTTATGAAAGTAAATACAATTAAGTTACTCATATTGGTTCTAGAGGATGTTAAATCCATTAAATTATGTTCTCCATGATTTTTTTCACTTTTGTATTTGATTTTATGAGCCACCTAGCTTAGTTTTCAAAGAAGAGTGAAGGAATGAAGTTGCAGTTATTTCTACCTTGTTTGAGAAAATTTGTCTTTTATAGAGGTTTTGTATTAATGGAAAAGGGTGTCCCACATGAATTAAATTAATATTTTCACTTACTTCTATTTTTTTGTTTCACCATATCATCCTTTGAGTTTCTTACAAACTTGTCTTCCTCCATTATCAGCTCTTTGCACAATTTTAGTTTCAATATCATGCATGATCTTGTCCACCATATCTATGAAGTAGTAATGGAGGTGTATTAGTTTATTAAATACTTTAAGAGTTGATTAAAGTTATTTTTTATGAATATGAAGGTTTAATTTTGATCATATGCTCATATTCCATGCCAAGAAATCATTTAATGCCTCTATTTGCTCCATTTTCCATGTAGGCAAGTGATTTTAATGATTGGAAAGGGTGATTTGAAGCTAGTTTCAAATTGTTATTGATGGATATTATAAATTTGAAGATTTAAAAATAGAATTTAGTAATATTGAATTTATTTCCTAACCCTTCGTTGCCTAATTCCATGCATTGCCTATATAAAACATCTTAATACATACCTACAGGTCCCTTGCTAACATCATGTTGATGTATGGAGAGGTGGACATATGTTCTAACTTATTATAATTATTTGGGGTGAATTAATATGTTTGAGTAAATCATGTAGGGTTCATATTAACTCATGATTTTAGGTTGTTCATATATAATTCACTATTTTCTTACCAAAACACCCACCTACAGGTGGCTAAGGGATTAAAGTGTTGTATGGAAGGGTTGAAATAATGTGACACTTCCTTGAGATCTTAGTATAGAAATAAAGTCATGAAAAACCTATTTAAATTTATTAGAAGGAAAAAATAAGCATGAAATCATGTGTTAATGTTATGATTGGGTTTAGGGAAGTTTTCCCTAAAAGGGTCAAAACAAAGGCCAGGGGGTTTTTGTGGACCTTCCATAACAAGTTTACCAAGGATTTAAAATTGTCTAAATAGGTTAATATTTCAGCCTCTAGTATGGACAAGAGACATACCAAGTTTGAAGGATAGAGGATTAGTGTAAGATAGTGTTTGAAAACTCAAAAGTTGATTCCAAAAACATTGAAATACTTTACCAATATCTATAGGCTTGTAAGAGTAAATGATCTTTTATTACCTTAAGGAGTAGCATTGAGAAAAGGGTCTATGAATAATGGTTTAAAAATAATTAAATTAGTTAAAATTACTTGAATCATAACAAGAAAGGGTTAATACAAGGCTCTATGCACCCATGGCTACCTATAGGTACCCCCTCAAGCATGGAGATCAACACCTACAACAGAGTCTTAAGGGGAGAAGTGTCTCGATTTTGAAGAGAGTAAATTTTGAGTTTAAATGGAAAATATAGTTTATTTAAAAATTTAATAAATATTATGACCTTAGAGAAGGATTAATAATGTTTACCATAACCATTACCTAATGAATAAGCTCATAGACACCTATAGATAGAGTTTGTGGTGAGAACACCTCAACCTAAATAATGATCTAAAAGTTGATGCAAGGTGGTGTATTGAAGGATACCAAGGAGTAATTATGTTTAGATATACATGGTTTAAACTTATGATTAGCTCAAGGAATCTTCCCACACTACAACCAAGTTCTAAAAAAGTAAATTACCCACCTATAACAAGGCCTACGAAGGTGTCTCATTCTAGTCAATAGGGACTCAATTTTGGGGTAAAAAGTATATTATCAGGGTTAATGGGACCTAAATATTGATATAATATTATTTATCACCTTAATATTTATGTTATTGGTGTCATAAAACTCTCCTAAAGGAAAACAAGGCTTATACAGGGTCCCAAAACCCTATACACACCTACAACAATGTCTAAGATAACAAAGATAAGGTGAGACATGGACTAGTTTAAAGGTGAGAGGAAGGTTAAAATAAAGGTATAATTTTTCATGATATGTAATATATTTTACACAATCCAAACACTCCTCCAAGATGGCTATCTAGTCTCTTTACTTGGATAAGGGGCTATCAGTCTGTATATGAGCTAGGAAGCCTCATTACCCAATAGGTGAATATGAATAATTCATATAACAGAAGTATTCTAGATGGATTTAAAATATAAATTAGAATTAATTGAAGGTGGGGATAATTTTTAAACAACCTAGAGGCATTGTTTTATATTGGAGAAGTCACCTTTAGGAGGATTTAAGGAAAATATAGGAAAACAAGGGTTTTTTAGGCCTTTTTTGCGCGTTTGGAGTTGGTTGGACACCTACGACATGGAATAAAGATAAAAATATAGTAAAAATAATCATAATTAATTTTAAAATCTCCCAAAATATTTAATTTTCCATGGGTATGATGGGTATATCTCACTATTTTGTCTCAAATGTTAGCCAGTCTAGGAAAATCAAACTTTGGCAAAGTAAGATAGTGAGGGAAATTAAGAAAAAAAATTGACATGGAGCTTTAGAAACCTCATTTAAACATATTATAAGTTTTATTAAATTTAAATTTATTCTATGGAATCACAATATCAATCTCATACCCCTCAAGGTGACCAAATTGCTCATGCACACAATCTAACTAGGCAAATTTCCACTAGGCCTAGTTGGTAAATGAGAAAGAAGATGAAGAAGGGTACTTGGAGGGTTATGTATCAGTGTTATAATCTCAAATGGGATATTAAATTTAATAATACATAAACCTACCTATGAGATAACATTCAAAGTATCTCAAACCAACATAGTGCATGCTAAGCCTATTAGGCTTTAAGGAGGTCTAGTGCCAAATGGTAGTCCATCTTCATTTCCATCTCTTGGTAGACTAAAAAAGTTATTTATTAATGTTAAGGAGGTGAATATAAAAATTATTTAAACTATATTATGTATAATAACCCAATATAAATCTAATTCTAGTCCATAAAGAGCTCAAACATGCAAGAGTAAAAACAAGCTCGAGAAGGTGTTTTCAAATGCTTAGAACTTATCTAAAGTTATACATGGGGAAAAAAGGGATTAGGAGAGGTTATTATGGTATTTTATAATCAAATTTGTGGAATTTAGAAGTATATAAAACCTCAAATCTTTATGAACAAATATTAAGACCCAAAATTGCTCAAAAACCTCTATAAACCCTAGTTATGACCTAATTAGAGAGATTAGGCTAGAAAAAAATATAATGGAATATTTTGAACATAAATATTTTATAAAAATTTATAGGAATGCCTTAGGACCACCAAGATGAGATATATATAATTGTATGAACAACATGCAAAATAAGGGTTTTCTCACCATTTTTTTGTGTTTTTAGGGTTCTAGAGAAGATCTAAAGATACAAGAAAGTTTGAGGGGATGATTAGGAATTTTTATAACTCTAAAATATCATTTATTTCTAATAAAAAATTATAAGTGTTCAAATAATATCTCTCCTTTTAACTAGTCAAAATTGGCATAGCGAACACAAGGGTGAAAAGTGTGGAAAGCTCAAGTGGATGTATTTTTAAGGTACACCTGAGTAGTATAAGGCCATAGATAGTATTTCCAAGTTTAATTAAATCCATATCATATATTATCATGAAAAAATAAAGTCATTTTTAAGGCCAAGTGTGAGGGGTGATTGAAAAATGAGTTTTTAAGACTATAGATAGTGATTGCTTCCTTCCAAGAGTTTATAGATGAGCAGGAATGAAAAAAAATCATGGAGATGCATGAATGAAGGCCTTACATCTTATCCTAATCATAATACATATCCCTATTCATTTTTGGGATGATCAAATAGGTTAAAATTATGAAGGCAATTTTTTAAGACAAGATTGGGAGTTTCATGCCATTTTTCATAAGTTTCATGACTTGTATGGGAACTTGGTCCTCTTGACATTGAATGGTTCATCACATATCTATTTATCATGCAATTTTAGCCTCTTTTTTCATATTTACAAGTGTCGAAGTGACCTTTTTACTTCACTTGTCTTGCTCTTCTCTCAAAGGCTATAAATTTTAACTCTTTTGGATCTTTTTAGCAACCTCCATTGACTGATGGTGAAAACCTAGACAAATTTTTACTTAAATGACTCTTGAATAAATAAACAAGTGATTTTTACTACTTACATCTATATAATTTGGTGTTGTTATAATATTATTGGTCTTGACTAGTATAAGATCATCCTTTTAAAGATGTTATCCTTGATTGTTCACTAAGTGTGGAGAAGAGTGATTGTTATAGGTATTTTTTAGTGTTGTTTTAAATTTTAGGAGTGTATTAGAAGTGTTACATGACTTTATTCTCCTAATGAATCATTTATTACCCTCCTAGGTATTAAATACCTTCATGAACCTAGATTATAAAACACTGATGTGATAATGAAACTTGAATTATAAGTTTTATGTGAAATAATCCTTGTTTAAATCTAAGTAGTATAAGTTCAATTCATAAGAGGAAATAAAATATTGTTTAATCACCTTTTTTATATTTATTATTTATTTTATTAGCTCTTTTCATCCAAATTTGATTAATAAGAAAGTGCTTCAAAGAATACATCAAGGGAAGTAGCCCTTTTAGAGATTCATCTCAAAAAATTATTACCCATAGTAAGAGATATATTTACATCATGTCACTTGGTTGAGGAGAGATAGGCATCTTCTCAAGGGGTGAAAATATAAGTGACAATAGGTTTTTGCATGCTTGGTGGGACACTAAGTCCTAGAAGATTGTTTAAGATTGGTGTGTTTCTTGGCATAGTTATAGCTACAAGAACATCTACGTTTAACACCTAGAAACTCCATTAATGTTTTTAACTCTTTGGCTATTGGTTAGTCCCTAATTTTCCATGCCAAAGGTGATCACTAGTTCTACTTCTAAAGGTATACCCTTTGAGTTTGTATAATTACCTTTATATTCTATAAAAAGGTTTAGGTTTTTGGATACCCATCCTTATTGAATAGAATTGGTGTTTAAGAAGTCTAAGTTATTTTTTACTTCAATCCATAGTACTCATAGTTCACATTCCAAGATGGCTAGAAACTAAACCTTTATACTTTTATCAGATCATTTCCTTTGAATCTTGCCCAGTATGACCAAATTCTAGGAGTAGCCCTTAAGATTGTTTCATGTTTTAGTGGAGAAGATCATAATACTACCATTGAACATATTAGAAACATAGAAAAATTATGTAGTATTAATAATATTAGCCAAGATAATGTGGCTATTAGGTTATTGGCATTGTCTTTCAAAGGTAAAGCTTTGGATTGGTATGGGACTCTACCTAAAAATTCTATTGGTTTATGGGATGAACTAGGAGATCTATTAACTAAGAGGTTTGGAGAGAAGAGTGATCATATATCTCTAGTTGAGTAATTGACCACTATCAAGAGGGAATAAAAAGAGTTTATGCAATATTTTAATACTATATTTCAAAAAACAAGGGATAGGATCCTAGCCCTTGTTAGACCTACTCCAAATTATGCCTTATTGTACTATTTAAAAGCATTAAATAGTGATGTCACCATGATTATCCAATCCATGGGTGGGAATACACTCCCTACTACCTATGAAATATCTACCAATGTTAAGAATTTTCTTATTTAAGTAGGGAATATTTCTGCTAGGCCATGAATACCATTATTCCCTAATTTGTAGTATCCTAGTCAAGTTGTATTACCTACCTTGGCTCCTTTACCTAGTCAATAAAGGTCTGCCATTGCTCCCAAAAATGAGATTCATGATGTCAAGATTTTTCTCCAAATTGTAATTAATGAATTTTTTTCCCTCAAAAGGAAACAAGCTTAAAGTTATAGACCTTATCATCCCTATAATTAGTTTGGACAAGGAAATAGACCTCATTTTCAAGGTAATGCTCAAGGACAAGGTCAAATCACTCAAAATATACCTTACCAAAGTTACAATCCTAATGTTACCTCTTATTAGAAATATCTTATTCCCACTCAAAATAACTTTGTTTAATAATAACCATGTTATCCCTCCTATGATCATAATCAAAGTCAAGTTGCATATGCTAATGAAATGCCTAGTCAAGATATGACAATGCAAGGGAATCAAATATCTCAAGTTCCCACTTTTGAGATTATAATGAAAAATGAAACAAAATTTGGAATGTAGAGTTTACAAACACAATATGATTATACTCTCATAAATCATTTGTAGGGATATTTTTGTGACATCAATCTTTTGGGGAATTCAAGCAATGTGAATACTAGTATGGCTTCTAATAATATGTCTAAAAAGAGGGATATTTAAGAGATATAAGGGGATAATAAAGGACCACTTTTGATTCATAAAACATATAAAATTGTAGGTGTGTCTAATTAATATCCTAAGGTGTAGGAAAATAAGAATTTTTAGTATGCAAGACTTGCTCCTACACATCCACCTTCACAAGATACGACACAAGGTATTAGTGCTTCCAAAGAACCTCTTAAGGGGATCAATCCTTATATCAATGTTGTGGACCAGATGAATAATTTACATATGAATATTTCACTATGGTATTCATTAAAAATACCTAGACAAATGTACATACTTCAAAAGGAATTAAAAAGACTAGGTAAACAAGTTGGATAAGCTAGGAATGAGAATGTTGGCTTGGTAAATATAACTTAACCCATTGATGAGAAATTGAAGAGAAATGATAATAATCCTAATTTTTACCTATCCTTGATTATTTGTGATTTATTAGTTCATAATTTCATCATAAATTATGGGTCTAGTACTTCAGTTATGCCTAAGTGTATAGCGGATAAACTAAGCCTCAAATATGAGCCAATGGCTAAAGGAGTTTTACAATTAGATGGATCACCAACAAATAAATTTGGAGTAGTCAAGGATTTGAACTTGATTTTACATTATTTTCCTAACTTTTCCATTATTCATGATGTGGTTCTGGAAGATTTATCTCCATACTTTGCTCTTTGTTTGTTAAGAGAGTTTATAGCTAAGATAGGTGGATACTTGGCAGCCAATTGGTTCTACATGGTTTTTAGGATAAAGTTTGGTACTAAGGTGAATATTGAATAAAAAATTATCCATCACAATCACTTAGAGACTTACATGCCTAAATTGGAAAATGTTAATTATGTTATTATTGATGAAGAGGAACTTTACACAGATCAATCTCCAACATCTTCTCTTGAAGGAGTTTTTGATTTATACTTAGATGAATAGGGAGATGAACATTATGAGCACGATCCTTACAAATTAATATAAGAGGCTGGTCTTGGAGTGTATTTTATTCATTAAGAGGACTCTTTCATGTGAAACTTATTCAATCCAAGTGAATGCATGGATGGTTTATAGTAGCTATTCTTTGACGGCTCTAACAGTAAGGTTGGGGTAGGTGGTGGAGCAATGTTGGTTTCTCATTCCAATGAAAGGTACTATTCCACTTTCATATTTCAATTCTCTTTTACTTGTAATGTGTTAAAATATGAACCCCTCATTCATGGCCTTGAGTGGGATAGAAAAAAAGGTGTGAAGGAGTTACAAGTGTATGGTGATAGTGAGTTGATTGTAAATAAAGTAAGAGGCCAAAATGTGACTAAGAACTCTTTACTCAAGTCATATAAGCATAGATTTTGGGATATTGTAGAGGATTTCAAAGATTTAAACATTAAATATATCCCAAGAGAAGACAATAAACATGCTCATAAGATGGTAATGGTTGGAGCTAATTTTTTCTTGTATAATGTTGGAGATACATTTCAATGTGTAATGGATATGTATTTTAAAGGACTAATAAATTACATTGTGTTCACAAACTTAGTCCCTGTTGGCATTGGGAAAATGTGGTGTATCTTGATGATGTCACAATTTTTTCTAAGGATGTAAAGGATCACTTGAATCACCTTAGGTAGATTTTTTATAGATGTAGAGAATTTTAAATATATATTAACCCAAATAAGTGTCTATTTTATATCCATGAAGGCAACATTTTAGGACATATTGTCTCTAAGAAGGGCCTATCCATAGATCCTGAAAGGGTGAGTGCAATCTTGGCATTGGCTTTGCCCAAACACAAGAAGGGTTTACAAAGTTTTTTTAGTAAAATTAATTTCATAAGGAGGTTCATCCCTAATTTTAATAATTTATTCAAGCCTCTAACCTCTATGATAAGCAATGATGAAGTGTTCACTTGGAGTAGAAGAAAGAAGGGAAGTTTTGAATAGATTAAGCAAGCCATTGCCCAAGCTCCAACTCTTGTAAGTCCTACTTTATCATTTGATTTCAACTTGTATACCTTTGTAAATGAGGAGGTAATATCTACCATGCTTACTTGATAAAATGAAGAAAATTTGAAGTATCCTATTGCCTTCTTTAGTCAAGGGTTGGATGGTTATGAGTTAAGGTATACTTATGTTGAGAAGCAAGTACTTTCTGTTGTTATAAGTTTAAAGAAGTTCAAGAACATGTTATCTAACAATAAGATTCACATATTATTACCCAATAGTAGTATCAATAACTTAATTTTGATGATATATTTTAATGAAAAAGGGGTTGGTTGGATCACAAAAGTTATGGAGTATGATGTGGAAGTCAATACAACCAATCTAATGAAAGGAAGAGAGATATGTGATCATCTTGATTCATATTTGAAGGGAAAAAAGGTTTTTTTAGCACTCCATGATGACCATATCATATCTTCACCTTCATTAATGAGGATTTGGACACAAGATATGATCCATTTTCTTCAAACTGATGTGTGTCTACAAGGCCTTGATATAAATATAAGAAGGTACATAGATTGAAATCCATTCCTTATGTACTTGTTGATGGAGTGTTTTTTAGGAGGGAATTTTTAGGTGTGTTATTGAAGTGTGTTAAATCAGATCATATTGAGAAAATTTTTCTTGAGTTTCATGATTGACCAGTAGGTGGTCACTTTTCTGTAAGAACCACAACTGCTAGGAATATGAGAGATAGATACTTTTATCCTAGTTTTTTCAAAGACACCAATGCTTGGGTAAGGAAATGTCAAAAGTGTGCTCTCTTTGATGGTAAATAAAATCTTGATGCCTTGCCTCTTCATCCAATTCAGGTTGATCAACCCTTTATGTAACAAGGTTTAGATTTTATATGCCTAATCAACCCACCTTCTTGTGCTAACCATAAATGGGTGTTGACTTTTACAAATTAATATACAAGGTGGGTAGAGGATATTGATCTCAAGGAAGCAAATGAAAGTTAAGTTTTAGACTTCTATGAATGCATAGTGACAAGGTTTGGATCTCCTTCAACAATAATTTCAAATAATGCATTGGCTTTCCTTGGGATGAAGACAAGTGAATGGGATTTGAAACATGGCATCTATGTTAGTACCTCTTCCAACTAGTATCCACAAGGGAATGGAATATCCGAGTCCACAAACAAGAATCTAATTAGGATGATAAAGTGAACAATAGAGGAGAATGAAATGACTTGGCATTCCAAGTTGAAGATAACTCTTTAGGATGATAGGATCACCTTAAAAAGAGGCATTAGAAACTCACCATACACACTTATTTATGGGAAAGAAGCTATAATGATGTTCACTTAAGCTACCAGCCTTGGATCTCACTTATCAGTTGGAATTGATGGAAAATGAAAGAATGGAAGTCAGGTTTTGTGAGTTGATGGAGCTTGAGGAGATAAGATATCAAGCCATGTAAACTATGAGAGATCACCAAGATCAAAAAAGGAGATAATTTGATAAGAAATCCATTCCAATGAGTTTTAAAGAGGGAGACATTATTATCAATTGGGATGAAGATAGGGCTAAGCCTAGAAAACACAGAAAGTTTGATGCTTTATGGAGTGGCCCTTATGTTATCACCCAATGCAAGAAACACAATGCTTTCCAACTCTTAAAGTTGGATGGAGAGGAGATTAATATCTCAATCAATGGGATATATCCCAAACATTATTACTAAGGTTCTCCTCTCTCCTTGTACATAGTTTGTTGTTTTCCTTATGTTCCCTAAGTGCTTATGCACATGTGTGAGTCTTGTTTTTGTCTTGCCTTATCTTATGTTTATTTGGTGTGGTGTGTTTGTTTTGTGTGTGTTTTAGGCAATTCATTACTATTTGTATTTAGTCATTCATTAACTCCCTTAGTCCATGATAGGATAAGGCTACTAGTCCTTCATATAGCAGGCATACTACCCCTATGAGTCACCAATTTGTTGACTAAATTTGACTTTTAGGTCAAATTGGGGAACTCCCTACATAAAAAATTGGTTTTACATATGTTTTAGGGATCATAATATATTTTCATGAGGTGTTTCATAGTTTTTTAAATGTTATTAAATGATATATTAGCCTTGGTCATGAGTTTCATTAGCCAATATGTCTTTTTGAGTCATTTTAGGGGTTAAAAAGGTGTATTTAATTATTTTTATGGGTTTTTTTGGGAAATGTGAAGGTTAGGAATGATGATGCCAAGCCCCATGTGTCCCTATAAGTATTAACTAACAAAACTAAAATATCATAGGTTATGCAAAAGAAAAGGTAGTTTTCTAGTGAAAGGAGAAGAAAATGGCAATTGTATGACCTCTTTAGGAAGTGTGCCACTTGGAAAAGGTTTAAATGTGACTCTTAAGCTTCTCCATGTTTATATCCATATTTAAAATGATTTGGAAGTGTCATTTTAATGCTAAAACCATTATACTCATTTTCACCTTTCTTGGTAAGCAAAAGTGACCTGTAGATTTGTACTTGGTATGATCAACACAAGGGATTTCAAGAAAAAAGCTCTTGGGGGTGTATTATAAACTATGTAAAATTAAAATTGATTTTTTTTGTATAGGATTGGTGGTCTAATATTTATGAACCATTCCTAAGAAGTTGACCTTTCAAATCTGCTTACTAATTTATGCACCCTGCAAGTTTTTCTCTTACTTGTGAAAGTCCATACAATTCACTTGATGATATTGGTTATAGAGGATGTTAAATCACTTACCTTATGTCATCCATTGTTTATTTAACTTTTATATTTTATTTTATGAGCCAACTGACTCAATTTGAAAAGAAGAGTGAAAGAGTGAAGTTACAGTCAATTCTACCTTATTCCAAAAAACTGGTCTTCTACAGAGGTTTTGTATGAATTTAAAAAGATGTATCACATGAATAAAATTAATATTTTAAATTCCTTACATTTTTTGGTTTCACCATGTCATCCTTTGAGTTTCTTATAAGCTTGTCTTCCTCCATTGTCAGTTCTTTGCATAATTTTAGTTGCAGTATCATGCACAAGGTTGTCCATGCTATCTATGAAGTGGTAATTAGGTGTATTATATTATTCAAGACTTTAATAGTTTATTAAACTTTTTTATTCTTTTTAATGTGTAATTTTTATCATATGCTCATATTTCATGAAAAATATTCATTTGATGCCTCTATTTATTCCATTTTACATATAGGTAAGTGATTTTCATGATTAGAGAGGGTGATTTGAATCTAGTTTGAAATTGTTATTGACATATATTATATATTTTAAGATTAAAAAATAAATTTGAGTAGTATTTAAGCTATTTACTAACATTTCCTTACCTAATTACATGCCCTACCTATATAAAACATCCTAATGCACACCTATAGGTCCCTTACTAACATCATGATGATGTATGGAGAGGTGGACATATGTTACAATTCTTATAATTTTTTGGGGTACATTAATATGTTTTAGGAAAATCATGTAAGGTTCATATGCACTCATGGTTTCATGTTGTTCATATCTAGTTCCTTGTTTTCTTATAAAAACACCCACCTATAGGTGGTTGAGTAGGGGATTAAAGTGTTGTATAGAAGGGTTGAAATAATGTGACACTTCCTTAAGATCATAGTATAGAAATAAAGTAATGACACTCCTTTGTAAATCTCCTATAAGGAAAAATAATCATGAAATCATGTGTGAAGGTTATGACTAGGTTTAGGGAAGTTTTCTCTAAAGGGGTCAAAACAAAGGCTAGGGGTTTTTTTGGACCTTCCATAACATGTTTCCCAAGGATTTAAAAATGTATAAATATGTGAATATTTCATCATATATTATATAAAAGAGAAATAAAAAGTTTCAAGGATAAATTATTAGTGGAAAAAGGTGTTTGAAATCCCAAAAATTGATTCCAAAAACATTGAAATACTTCAACAATATTTATAGGCCTGTAGGAGTCAATGATCTTTTGTTACCTTAAAGAGTAGCATTGAGCAAGGGGTCTATGAATAATGGTTTTAAACTAATTAAATTAGGTCAAATGACTTGAATCATAACAAGAAAGTGTTAAGACAAGGTGCACTGCACCCATGACTACCTACAGGTACCCCCTCAAGCATGGAGATCAACACCCACAATAGAGTCTTAAGGGGATAAGTGTCTCAATTTTGAAGAGAGTAAATTGTGTGTTCGAATTTAACATATAGGTGAGTTAAAAATTACATACATATTATGACCTTAGAGAATGATTAATAATGTCTACCAACAACATAACCTAATGAATAAGGTCATAGACACTATAAGCAGAGTTTGTTGGCAGAGCACCTCAACCTAAATAGTGATGTGAAAGTTGATGTAAGGTGGTGTCTTGAAGGATAAAAAGGAGTAATATTGTATATATATACATTATTTAAACTTAGGATTAACTCAAATAATCTTCCCACACTACAACCATGTTCCAAAAAAGAAAATTAACCACCTACAGTAGGCCCTAAGAAGGTGTCTTAGTCTAGTCAATAATGACTTAGTTTTGGGGTAATAAGTGCATTAAAAGGGTTAATTGGAAATTATTATTGATATAAAATTGAGTGATAACCTCAAGTGGTATGTTAGTGGTGTCAAAAAACTTTACTAAAGGAAAATAAGGCTTATACAAGGTCCCAAGACACTGTACACACCTACAACAGGATTCAAGCTAGCAAAGGTAAAGTGAGACATGGACTCTTTTAGAGGTGAGAGAAAGGTTAAAATAATGGTATAATGTTTAATTATGTGTGATAAAAAATTTAAACAAGACCAAAACTCCTCCAATATGGCTATCTAGTTTCCTTGTCTAAGGGGCTATCAGTCCGTACATGAGCTAGGAAACCTCTTTGCCCAATAGGTGAACATGAAGAATACATATAAGAGAAGTGTTTTAAAAAAGTATCCATGAGAATTAATTAAATTTGGGTATAATGTTTAAACAACCTATAGGCATTGGTTTATATTGGTGAGGTCACCCTTAGGAGGATTTGAGGAAAATACAAGAAAATAGGTTTTGTTTAGGCTATTTTGGGGCATTTGGAGTTGGTTGGACACCTAGACCATGGAATAAGGATAAAAAATCTATTAAAAATATAATAATTACTTTTTAAAACTCAAAAAATATTCAATTTTCCATGGGTATGAGGGATATATCTCACTATTTTGTCTCAAAGGTCAGCTAGTCTAAGAAAATCAGACTTTGGAAAAATAAGATAGTGAGGAAAATTTGAGAAAAATACTTGAAATTGAGATTTATAAACCTCATGGAAACATATTATAAGGTTTATGGAGTGTAAATTTTTTATATGGAATAAATATATCAATATCAGACCCCTAATGGTGACCAATTTTCTCATGCACATAGTCCAACCAAGCAAATTTCCACTAGGCCTAGTTGGTAAATGAGAAAGAATATGAAGGGTGATTGGAGGGTTATGTAGTGGTATTATAAGATAAAATGTGATGTGAAAATTCATAATACATATACCTAACTATGAGATACCATTCCAAGTACCTCAAACCAACAGGGTGCATGCTAAGCCTATTAGGCTTTGAGGAGGTCTAGTGTCAAATAGTAGTTCATCTTCATTTCCATCTCTTATTAGAATATCAAAGTGATTGAGGAATGTTAAGGAGGTGTATATACACATTATTGAAATAATATTATGTATAATAAACCATTATAAATCCAATAATAGCCTAGAAAGAGCTCAAACATGTAGGAGTAAAAATAAGCTCAAGAAGGTGTTTTCAAATGCTTAGATATTTTTTTAAAAAAATGCATGGGAAAAAAGGGGATTAGGAAAGTTTAGTAGGGTCCCTTTGAATAAAATTTTTGGAATTGATAATCAGATCCAATGTCAAAACTTTATGAACAAAGCTTAAGACCCAAAAATGCTCAAAAACTGTTGCAAACCTTGGTTATGATCTGATTAGAGAGACAAGGATGGAAAAACAATATAATGGCATAATTTTAAAATAAAACCTATTATAACATGTAGTGGAATCCATTAGTATATCTCCCACTAAGATGAATTGTATGGAATTGTACAGACAACATGTAAAATATGATGTTTCTCACCATTTTGTGTGGTTTTTAGGTTCTAAATAAGATCTAAAGATGTAATAAATTTTGAGGTGAGTATTAAGAATTTTTATAACTCCATAAGTTAATTTATTGATAATAAAAAACTTCTAAGTGTTTAAATAATATCTCTCCTTTTAGCCAGTCAAAACTGGCATAGTAAACAGAAGGGTGAAAAGTGTGGAAACCTCAAGTGGATGTCTTTTTAAGGTGCACCTCAGAACTATAAGGATATGTATAGTATTTTTAAGTTTAATTCACTCCCTCCCATGTATTTTCATGGAAAATTGAAGGCATTTTTTATTCCAAGCATGAGGGGTGACTGAAAAAGGAGTTTTTAAGACTGTAGATAGTGATGGCTTACTTCCAAGAGTTTTTAGATGAGTAGGAATGAAACCAATGAATGAATATTCATGAATGAATTCCTTACCTCTTATTCCAATAATTATAACTATCCCTATTTAGTGGTGGGATTTTTTAATAGGTTGAAATTATGAAGGCAATTTTCTAAGCCAAGACTAGGAGTTTCATGCCATTTTTCATAAGTTTCATGGTTTGTATGGACACTTGGTCCTATTAAAATTTCATGGTTTATCCCATATATCTTTATAATTTATTTTTAACCTCTTTTATTATTTTTACAAGTTTCCAATTGACCTTTGGACTTCCCTTATCTTGCTTTCCTCTCAAAGGCTATAAATTTTGACTCTTTTGGCTCTTTTTAGTAGCCTCTATTGGTTCATGGTGAAACCCTAGACAAATTTGTAATTGAATGACTCTTAAAGAAATAAATAATTTATTTTTACTACTTAAATTTTGTATAATTTGGTGCTTTTGAAATCTTACTAGTCTTGACTAGTAGAAGAACATCTTTTCTAGCATGTTATCCTTGATTGTTCATCAAGTGTGTAAAAGAGTGATTGTTACAAGTCTTTGTTAGTTTTATATTAAATTTTAGTATTGTATTAAAATTGTTACATTACTATATCCTCCCAATTAATCATTCATTTCTCTCCTATGTACCAAATACCTTCATGAACCTAGCTTATGAAACACTGATGTGACAATGCAACTTAAATTATGAGTTTTGTGTGATAGATGCCTTGTTTAGCTCTAAGTAGTATAAGTTCATTTCATAGGAGGAAATAAAATATTGGTGAATCACCTTTTTATATTTATTATTTGTTTTCTTAACTATTTTCAACCAAATTTGATTGAAAAGAAAGTACATCAAAGAATACATCAAGGGAACTAGCCCTTCTAGAGATTCATCTCAACAAATTGTTACCCACAATAAGAGAGATGTTTCCATTGTGTCACTTTATTTTGGAGAGATAGTAATATACTAAAGGGATGAAAATCCAAGTGACAATATTAGGATTCACCTCATTAATGCAATCTTACTCAATTTTAGACCTATAGTTATTGGTGTTAGCATGGGCTTAATGTTCATCATTTTCAACTTATTCAATATTTATGAAGAATATTTGGACTAAGTGATGAATATTCCATGATCCATATATTTTAATTATATACCAAGGAACTAACTTAACATAACCAATTTTGTCATTTCAAATTCCCTTTTCATTGATTTTTTTTAACTCAACAATTAAATGATCATCATTTCCTATAAAAATAAGATAATATACATATAACACATGAATCAAAATCTTACCATGGATTTACTTAATATAAATTTTTGGATCACTATTTATTTTACTAAATCCATTTTTAGTAAATTATGAATCAATTCAATTGTATCAAGTCCTTGGTGTTTGTTTAAGCCTGTAAAGTGCTTTCTTAAACCTATATAACTTGTTTTCTTATCTTGGGACTTCATATTATGGTAGTTAATCAACATATACTTCTTTGAGTACTATATTTAGGAATTTATATTTCACAACCATTTGATATACCTTCCACTTGTGTTGGGAATCTATTGCTAAGACAACCTACATGGTTTACATTATTGTAACATGATAATATGTCTCATCATTATCTCTTCCAAGTTGTTATTTGTATCCATTAGAAACTAACCTTTATTTATGCTTATAAATTTTCCCTTCTTATATGATCTTAGTCTTTTAGACCTAGTTAGCTAAAATTACTTATTTATCCTTATGTAAGTTAGTGAACTCCCATTTTTGGTTTCTTTAAATTATATCTATTTCCTCATCCATGGCCTTATACCATTTATCTTATTTCATTAAATATTTAAAATATGTAGGACCCTCATCAAAAAATAAATCAAAATTAATATTTTCATTAATATCATAATACCTTATATTATGATAAATATCTCTCAATCTCATTATCTTTCTAAACATTAGAGAAGTGAGAGTTAGTTTTTAACTACTACCGGAGTTGCTTAACTGAGGAGTATGTTGTGAATTTTATGTAGAAAAAGGTTCAAAATGTTGATATATGATTGGTTTATCTCCATTTTATTCATTGACATCTTCCATATCATCCATTTTACCATTACCAAGATACCTGAGGTAGTTTCAATAGTGTCATCCTATGATTCATTATCAATTAATTCAACATCCCTGTTAATCACAATATTCTTTGTAAAAGGATTGTATTATCTATATTATTTATCATCTTTATTATATGTAATGGATATACACTCTTATCTTTTATTATCAAATTTATTCCTCTTTTCCTTTGGAATATATGTATATTCCACATACTCAAATATTATTATGTGCTCAACACTATACTTTTTATTTATTCATGCTTATTATGGAGTCATGTTTCAAATAGCCTTTATGGGACACCTATTTAATAAGTATACTATTGTCTCTACAGCTTCACCCCAAAATTATTTTTAAATTCCTTTGGCATTTAACATGTTTCCATCCATCTCTTAGATGGTATTATTATTTATTTTTTCCACTACATTTTGATGTGGATTTTATCTAGACGTGAGTTGCTTTTCAATTCCTTCATTATTTCAAAAAAATAGACATTATTTAGACACATACTCTTACCCTCTATCTAATCTTATGATATTGATGGATCATCCACTTTATTTCTCAACCAATGCCTTGAACTAGTTTAATTTCTTGAAAGTCATAGATTTATTATTTAATAAATAAACATGAGTCTTCCTATTATAATCATTATGAAGGTTAAGAATTATGCATTCTTGCAGTGTTTTCATTGGGCCACAAAAATATGATTTATCCAGCTCCAATGATGCCTTTTCTCTCTTATACATACCTGACTAAAATGGGTGCCTATATTATTTACGTATGATATGTGCCTCACATTTTATTTCAAGTTCTACTATTATTGGTAGACCTATAAGTGTATTCTTATTAAATAAAGGATCTAATAAAAAATAACTCACTTGCCCATACCTTAAATGTCAAAGTCTTGATGTGTATTTTATGATGGTCTTGAGAGTAATTTTGTATCAATTTGCATCTTGAGAGGAAACATGTGGTTCCTTATCATCTAAAGTGTAGTTATCTTGTTCTTTCTTCCTTCCTTATCAAATATTATACACTCTCCATTCTCCATCAAGGCTATATATCTATTTTAGACCAAATTTCAAACACTTATAAGATTTTGTTTTATATTTTAAGCATATTATATGTCTTATATTTCTCTTATTTCACATTACTTGGTGCATATCATGATAATCCCTCTAGTGACAACATGAACTTTTTCATTGTTACCCATATTAATCTTTAACTAAATGTTCTTATCAATGGAGGTAAATAATTTCTCATTGACACTCATGTGGTTACTCCAAGCATTATCCAAATACCAAACCTCATTATTTTTTTGCTTAGAAACATTACATGCAATGAACATGTTTGATAAATGTTTAGGTTCACGTACATTTTCATTATCTACATTCACACTTTGCCTTGTTTAATCATGTTACCTCTTTCTGTATTCACTAAAAAATCAAAATAATTGTGATAATAATAACACTAAACATTACTTTAATCATACATTTAGTTTTGAAAAAATACTCCTCTTCTTGTCTTGGAGATCTAATCATGAACCATTTGTTCCTTATTGATTGTTTGATATTTTTTTCCATAGTAGTTTCTTCCTCTTCCTCTACCTCTAAATATTTTACCAATATTTTCTCTTCCTCTCTCCCTACCTCTCATATCTACCTGAGCCTTAAAGGCCTACTATAGGTAATAAGGATTAGATCTATTCAACCATTGCTCATGAGTCTGTATAGAACCCATCAACTCATCAACTATTATCCTTGAAAGGTATTTATCCTCCTAAATTATAATGATAATAAGATCATATATCAATGGAAAATATTAAGTATTTTCTCAAAAATCCATTTATATTACATATATTCACCATTAATTATTAACTAATTGATTAAATTAGAAACTCTTGTCTGAAAATTAGAAATGGACTCACCATCATTCATTTGCAATGTTTCAAATTATCTCCTAAACAATTATAATTTGACTAACTATACCTTGGCAATGCATCTATAAGATTTTTGAAGGATATCCCATGCTTCATTTAAGTAATTTTCTACTAATATTCTTGGGTACATGGATTATTACATTACTATCTCAATTAGATTTAAATCTTTTACATCTTTTCTCCTACTTTCCTATAGTTGGGTGTTCTGTGCATTTGAAAATGCATTATAAGTATCTTGGTCAGTCACATGTATGAATAGCATGACCAAACGCTCCCTAACATCATTTTTAATCGGTGTTATCTTCATATTCTTATCCCATACATCATAATTTTCCCCACCAAAGGCTAGTAGATGGTGCCAACTTTTACCCTCTATTTATGTAATACTTAAAATTTGGGTAATTATTTTTTTATCATGGAATTTTTTTTTAAAGAGATGAAATTGAGAAAATAATTAGGATTCACTATCAGAAGAATAGAGGAATAACAATACCAAGAATTACTCTAAAGCCAATCTTCCAATACAAATAATTGACCATTCCAAGAATGAGGTAATGAAAAGAATGGAACATAATGAGAAGAGGGTTAAGGGTCAATGTGAGTTCAATCATTGATTAATTCCTTGAATTAATATATATTATTTTCAACACAATTTCATAAATTAAAATGCTTGATCAGGTTCTAACCATAAAATATATTACAACACTCATTAAACTTTCTCTAGAAGAATACAAGGTTCATGTATTCTCAGTGAGAGGTAGATGCTTAAGAAGAGATCTAATGTAATAATAGGAAGGGATGTAAGCTAAATTTTTTATAGGAAGATTAAAACACCCACAACCAAACTATCTAATAGATTTAAATATTTCAAAATACTCTCTAGCTGAGTTAAAGGATAATGGTTAGTTAAGTTAATTCATATCTAGGAAGATCACTTTTTAATGGTATGGTTGTTCATGAAGTAGGTTACTCATAACATTTAGACTCCTATTAATGAGCATATTGATTTATAAATTCTAATAACCTAGTTCATATTCATATGAAATTCTAATTTACATAGTATCATTTATGAATCAATCAAGCTATTAACAAAATCATATTCAAATACAAGGAAAATGCATTTATTATACAAGATAAGTTGTTTACTATTATTTTATAAATAAACATATAAGGACAAAATCAATATTCTATATCATCATCATAAAACCTTTATATGTCAATGCTGTTTGATATAACAGATAATGACTATCAATAATTCCTAAATTTTCACATTTCAATCCTCTCAAAACTATAATGAATATTATCCTTCCTCAAAGATACTCATCTACTACCATTTCAAATAGATGAATACACTTGAAATTTATATGCTAAAATATAATCTATATCAATATTAAATACATTTCACATGAACCCAGATTTTGCATTTCATACTACATCCTACATTTTCACCAAATGCACCCAATGTGTTCTATCCTACAACCTTGGAAGTTATATGCATAACTACTAATTGACTCATTACACCTAGTGATTCACCAAGCATAAATATTTTTTTATAGTTGTAATATTCTAGCTCATTTATTATTGATTCCATACTTCCCATTACAACATCCCTTTATACTAAACTTTAATAAAATGTATTCAATTTTTGACCCACTTTTGAGTTGATTTTTCTATACCATAACACTTTTATCACTCTCTAATCTATACAATTGTAATACTTGTCACCTCTTTAGTAATTTTACCCATCTATATATTATACCTAAATAGTTACATGACTAAAAAATCTTGAATAATCATTTACTATTATGATTCAACCTTTCACATCAATTTCATCTTGTATGAGACTAGATTCACTTATTAATAATCACATAAGTACTTATTTATAAGACTTAATATAAATACCACAATTAATATATGATGACCACTATTATAATTTTATTAATTTTGGTTGATCAAACTTACAACATTAAAGAGTGTAAACTCATAATCTATTTCCAACCTAAATCCTACATAACAATCAAGGATAATTTAGATCATTCACATTTATCAATATATATTAATCTAGTTAAACATAATATAAGAGATTCAAAGACTTAATCTATGAGAAAATTTGTATATTACTCATAATTGGTTGACCAAGACTATTATTACCTTAAAAAACAACATAAATTATAAGTCACAACTTTATGTTGAATAAGTGAAACCCTATTTTAATCTTCCAAGTTAACTAGTCAATGAATAATCAAAAAAGATATAAATATAATAATTTCCACCTTTACTTAGATCAATAAATAATTTTAACTCAGGATTGAAATAATTATGTTAGGCATATTCACATGTAAACGTCAATAAATATATACATATTTTCACATAACTTAATTAAATAAGTAATAGTAATAATTACAATCTATAGTTGATAGTTATAAGTAAGGAAGCATAAAATATATGGTCATAGATTAAAATATTCAAAATATAATATAGATAACCATCTCAAGAAGAAAATTCTAGTAGTAATGGAAGTTACAACAAAGTTTTTAGCATAAATATGAATGGTAGGTAATGAGTACAGGGTATCTCAATAACTTTGTAACCTACCAATCAAATTATTACCTTTAGGGTTAAGGATATACTGAGTGGTAAATAAACATAATATTCTTCTCTTAATAGAGATTCCATTAAACTAAACTTGATTAAGAAGAAGGATTATCCAAAACCAATGGGGTAATTACACTCAATTGGCTAAAACAAAGCTTAAGATAAAAATTACCACACACTAGAGTCATTCCATTAAATAATTAAATAAAAAGTATGAAACCAAATAAAATAATATCACATTTTAAAAAGTCAACGCTAACACCATGCCATTCCACTATTTCATAAGTGAATTTCTACACTGTGAAAAACCATGAGGGGATGCTACCAAAAATATAAAGGGAAAGCATCTACAATACCTAGATAAGAAAAATATCAAATTTTTGGTCTAAAAATACAAAACTATAGTTTTCTTCTTCCACACTTAGTTCCATTACCCCTTATATTACAACACAACCAACCAATTAATAATTAACCTTGTTACTCACCTAGATAACAAGGATGATTCACATCCATCCTAGATAAAATTGAGTTATGATAGAAAGATATAGGTAAGGAAAAAATGGATATATATAAATACCTACACACACACACACACACACACACACACACACACACACACACACACACACACACACACACACACACACACACACACACACACACACACACACACACACACACACACACACACACACACACACACACACACACACACACACACACACACACAAACACAAACACACAAACACACACACACACACACACACACACACACACACACACACACACACACACACACACACACACACACACACACACACACACACACACACACACACACACACACACACACACACACACACACACACATATTATAAAAAAACTACCAAAGTTCCATATTTAAATAAAAATGGATATGTATTAATTTTTTTATAAATAATACTAAACTACCATATCCAAGTTACCAACAAATAAATAAAAATAATATTGATTCCATCTAGTGTTTTGCCATTTACAAACCATCACAAATAAATAATTTAAATCAAATCCACTCTTTCAGTTGTGCCATAACTAAAAAAATGCCATACTAGGTCATTCATAATGATATCTATTTTAAGTTTTTCTTTCCCACTATACCAATTATATATCCTTATCAATAGGTAAAGATTATTCCAAATAGATTTTGGTGTTGCACCATTTTAAATCCATCAATTAATAAAATCAATTTCCATTATTAGATAATTTCCTACCATTATTAGACGTATATATTTATTTATTTATTAAAAAAAAATACTTCTACTTACTATGCCATTTCTACTATTACACCATCTACCAACTATTAACAAACCTAAAACATTGACAAGATCCTGGTCAACTAATTATTACCTATCAATAATCCAATATATGACAAATGAAATAAAAACCTAACTAAATTAAACCATTTCCAAATGATTAAGGAAGTCCTTTCTGCACTACCTTCAAAAACTAAACAATGTCCCCATATAATAAAATGAACAACAATTCCAATGTTAAAGACCCAAAGCTATATATAGTTTGAACATAAATTTTAATAATTATTAAATCCAATACTAACAGGTATAAAAACTAAAAATAATAAATACTAATATGATACAATGAAATGATCAAATGATTTAACACAAGCTAAAACATTATTGTATATTTATTTAATCATTCATTATCTAGTCAAAATAAAAGAATGACCATAGAATTTGTACTTGCCTAGATAGCCTGGTAGGGTATCTTCCTTCCTACCAGTCAAAGCTTGTTCAACAATGAAATTTACTCTTCTTCATAAATGAATTTGCTTAAAACAAATTCCATTGGCCCATACTTTTGCATAAATTTTGACCATGGTGTAAGGACATGATAAGTGGCAAATTGAGAAGTATGTCAAGATAAGACATTAGCTTTCCCCACACTCAAAGATAAAATACATTAATTATCTACCAATATTCCTTATTTTACCTCTATGCTACCCTAACCAACTACTACCTTTATCAAATAATTTTTTTTGGAGGGAAATAGTTAAGTCCATGAAGGCATCATAGTAGAGAAATGGGGTTCGAGTCATAAAATAAGAGCTCAAGTTAAACTAGGGTATATATTTTTTTCAAAGGCCTAAACTTTATTAATCTCCTTGAATTAAATGATTCCCATAGATTGAATTTGAGTGAAAAAATTTAGCCACACCACTCACTCGGTCCCAAACCCATCATAAATTAAAATTGATGTGATATTTGTTTGGTAATCAGACTAATTGAAGATGAGTACATTTCAAAGGGATAATTTAGTGTATTATATATATATATATATATATATATATATATATATATATATATATATATATATATATATATATATATATATGAGTACATTTCAAAGGCATAATTTAGTGTATTATATATATATATATATGTATATATATATATGCATTTTTTATTGAATTTAAGGTTTATTTTATAAACAACACACTAGAGTGATCTATAATGAAGAGAGTTAGTAGTGAATATCAAAGTGGGAATTCCATGAAGCACTAAGTCAATTATGAGTATAAGACCACTCATTTTCCTAAAGGCTAAACATGATGACCAACTAAATGACTAACTACATTTTAAGGTGGTTCCACATAAACAAGAAAAAAAAACACAACCCATAAACCTCATCAAACACAATGATAAATAATTTAGCATCTATCGATTCATGAATTGGTAAGAAAAAACATAAGGGGATGTATCCCCAACAAAATAAATATTATGGTGAGAAAGCCAACTACCTAAAATTAGGGTACCTAATATCTTGGACAACTCATACTCAATAAAAGGTAATAAGGGTACTCTTAGCTAATGTGCCATAGTTACCACCATAACCATTAAACTAAAAAGGCCCTACACTAAATTTTAGGGATTATTTTCACATTGAAACATCCTCTTTTTTTTAATGATAATAGGAGGCTAAGACTTTACTAGTATTCAAGGCATCTTATGCCAAAATATGCATGAGGCACCCTATCATCTTGCCATAACCAAACCAAAGGATAATTTGATAAGGGAAAAACTAGATTGTATTAGGAGGGTGCTACATTATCCCCCTATTATAAAAGCATCATCCTCAATGATAAAATAATATTATCAAAATAAATACTTAATCCCATTCTTCCCAAAGTACTACTAAAGGTCCTTAGTACCTGGGTCCTATTAAAAAAATAACCAAGCCTAAATAATTACTAATATCTAAATGTGAGTATGAGTACCAAGACATGGTGAAAGTACACTATGATAAGATTAGTGCCATTCCATAGCCCAACTATAATAATAAATCCAAGTAATATTAATCAATATTAACCAATACTGATGATTAATAACTATCACAAACTAATTAATATTACAAAATACTCCTATCAAAACTCTAAGGTTGTAGGTGTACAAAGTATCAATATATTACATAATCACACTAAGCACTCAGTGCCATCCCATAGTCAACATATCCTATGATGAATAGATGTCAAGGTATGGTAATATACTATACATCCAATAATTCTAAATAATCCTAAGCTAAACTAGCATATTGATTCATAATATATAATTGAGCTACTCTATTCAATTAATTCACATTGATTAATATCATATGGTGCTAATTAAACCCCAAAATATTATAATGTGAGCATGAGATATCAAGTAATCATCCATGGTAATACCATTCTAAGCTAGACTGAGCAATACTGAATTATACTAAATCAAAAATCATAATATATGCCATAGTGAATAAGCAATCACTATATACCAAATCATATATTTAGGCCTCCCAAACAAGAATCCTATCTCCAATAAAGGAATACATATATAATTATATGTATATATAAAGCAACCACATGTTTTGGGATGGTAAGGGTAGTATTATGAACCTTCATGATAGATTCCCACCTTGACCCACTAGTTATATTCCAAGATACTTCCATTTGCCCCATATGATGCCCCTGGCATAATAGTTATGCATGTACAAACATATGTGAAACTAGCACAATAATTGTCTAGATAAATTTTAAAAATCAATCGATCATGTAAAATAAAAACTAATAAAATTGTGACCAAGTGGTATCAAATGGAAAAAAACAAACCCAAAAATCTAACTTGCAAATTTTAACTATAATTTCTATGATAAGTCAATTGATCAAAGTATTCAAAGGCAAGAAATATGGTTTTGGTTTCAAATCAAATAAAAATAATGAGTTTAATCAAATTTAATTTTTTTTGATAAAACACTAGAGAAATATAAATCACATCATGAACACTATGTGACTTTACAGGTAACCCAAGGGGAGAAGGAATAAAAATCAGAAATTGCCTCCTAGAGGCAATAGACATATTTATTACCTCCTAGAGATATTATTCATCTTGATTACATCCCAAAGGTTCAAGGCATCTCAATTAAATATTATAAGTATGAGGAACACTATCTATTACCTCCTAGAGGTCATGTAATAATTGCACATCATCATATGTAATAGTGCCAATATATATCAACTAAACAACTACCTTACACATCACCCCAATATTATAAATGTACCTCAAATAAATATATTGTCTCACATCTTTGACTATCATGTAACTAATAACTTTTCAAATAGCATATTTGGTAGAGGATAGCTGTGCCAAAATATAACCCTTTGAAATTATATGGTTAAAGTAATGTCAAAGGGAAAAGATTTGTGTGTAGAATGACATTCACTGACAACTGTCATATGCCAAAATTATTTGACTATCAATAATATCCAATTAATCATCTTAATAATTAAATTGTGCATCAATTGTAATTTTCATCAATTCATACCTTAAATAAATAAGACTTCACCATTCTCAACTAGGAATGGCATGGATAAAATAGGGTTCTACAAACATTGACACATGCATCTAATTTGATATCATAGGCTACTTATCACATCATTAAAAAGGATAAAATGGTAAATTCAAAAGGATAAGGGTCACCCCCATAATGTTCATCACCAACAAAGTTCAGTAGTCATAATCAAAGCAAAGCTACCTACTCTAGATAAATATAATTAAATGTTATCAACTGAAGGTGATCCATCATCATGAGCATGCTTGACCAAGGAAGATAATACTACTTAGGGTTATCTCATTTCCAAAGGTTGTAGTATGTTGTTTTTTTTTTCAACTTTATTTTTACTATCAGTTTATTTCAAGGTTAATATATAAGTAAAGAAGATGATTATCCAAAGACAATTCATTAACATGAATAAATTTTCATAATTAGGAAAAATAATTATAACATTGATCTATAATTATTTTTAAAATCCAAGGAGTACAAAATTTGGTACTTGTTGCATCAAGAAATAAACATTAGATTATAGAAGCATAGCATACTAGTATAGACAAATTTGGGTTTCAATTTCACCCAACTCAAGGGATTGAGGGTCCTACCCTTGGTGCCTCATTTTTAAAAACAAGATGCTCTTTAAAAATTTAATCATTTTTTATCCATCCACCACATCCATCGTTTGTTAGTTCAAATGTAAACTAAACCTTATATGAGCAATTCTTCTTAGAGTGGCCCACAATAATACATAGATATCATGTTCTCAAAGAAGATTCTTTCACAGTTGAGATCCATGATTATCAACATTAATGTACACCAAGGATCTCTATTGTTCTTCCCCATGCATGATAACATACTTGAATTAATTTGTTATCCTTTCTCAAGGTATAACATGTCATATAAAAAGAGATATCTATATCATAAGGGGAGTGGGAGTGTCACTCTACACCTATGATTGCCTACTTATGTAGACTCAAGCATAACATGTGTGGTGATACTACATTGGTTTATGCACATATTTTTGACAAAGAAGAACTCCTTCAACTATGATTTGGGTCTAAGTAAATTAATCCTCCAACATGTGTATCAAGCCCTGAAGGGTCTACAAAATCTAGTAGTTTACTTACATCAGTTGATCAAGTGATGGTTCTTGACAATTTCCATCATAGGAACTACCTGTACTATCTTTGTGAGACATAATGGAATGGTCCAAAATTAAGGATTAATTATAAATATTTGAAGATAGACATCCCATAGCTCCTAGTGTTTCAAATTATATTTGATACCATAATGTAATTCTTTAAAATTTAGAGCCTATAATTTGGGTATTTTTTTGTCATGGCACAAATGTTTAAATATAGGAAATCAATAAAATAATTAGGATTTACTATAAAATAATAGAGGAATAACAATACCAATAATTACTCTAAATCCAATCTTCTAATAGAATAAATTGACCATTCCAAGAGTGAGGTAATGAAAACAATGGAACATAACTATAAGAGGGTTAAGGATCAATATGAGTCCAATCATTGATTAATGAATTGAATAAATATATATATTATGTTCAACACATTTTCACAATTAAAAATTATTGATCAGCTTTCTACCATAAAAGTTATTGGAGTGTTCATTATTCTCTAGAATAATACAAGGTTCATGCTTTCTAAGTGAAAGGTAGATGATAAAGAAGAGATATAATGTAATGAGTGGAAGGGAATTAATCCAAAGTTTATAGGGAAGATGAAACCACCCACAACTAAACTATCTAATCGATTGAAATATTTCAAAACACTCTCTAGATGATCTAAAAGATAATGGTTAGTTAACTTCATTCATATCTAGGAAGATCACTTTTCAATGGTATAGTAGTTCATGTAGTAGGTTGCTCAGAATCTCTAGATTCCCATTAGTGAGCATATTGATTTAAATAATCTTAGAAACTAGTTCATATTCATATTCAATTCTCATTTGAATAGTATCATTTATGAATTAAGAAAGATATTAATAAATCCTATTCCAATACAAGGAAAATGTCTTAATTATAAAAGAGAAGTTGTTTACTATTTTTTTCTAAATAAAATTAGATGGTCAAACTCATTATGATATATCCTCATCATAAAACCTTTATATGTCAGCATTGTCTAATATAACAAATAATGACTATCGATGATTCCTAAACTTACACATTTCAACTTTCTCAAAACTATAATGAATCTTTTCCTTCCACATAATATACACATCTACTACCATTTCAAATAGATGATTATGCTTGACATTTATATGCTAAAATAAAATATATATCAATATTAAATACATTTAGCATGAACTTAGATTTTTTTATCTCATAGTACATCTAACATTTTCACTGAATGCATCCAATTTGCTCTATCCCACAACCATGGAATTTATCTGCATAACTAATAATTCACTCATTACACCTTGTGATTCACCAAGCATAAATATTTATTTTTTATATTTGTAATATTCTAGCTCATTCAATTTTGATGCCATAATTCCCATTAGAACATCCCTTAATACTACACTTTAAGAAAATGTATTTTATTCTTTGACACACTATTAAGTTGAGTTTTCTATACCATAACACTTTTGTCACTCTCTAATATATACAATTGTAATACTTAGCACCTCTTTACTAATTTTACTCATCTCAATATTATACCTAAATATTCACATGACTAAAAATGCTTGAATAATCATTTACTATTATGATTCAACCTTTCACACCAATTTTATGTTGCATGAGACTAGATTAGCTTATTTATACTAACATAAGTACTTCTTTATAAGACTTTAGATTAGTACCATAGGTACTATACAATGACCACTATTCTCATTTTATTAATTTTGGTTGATCAAACTTACAAAATAAATGGAGTTTAAACCCATAATCTATTTCCAACATAAATCCTACGTAACACTCTAGGATAATTTACATCATTCACATTACTTAATACATCTTAATATAGTTTAGCATAGTACAAGAGATACAAAGAATTCATCTATGAGAAAGATTTTATTTTACTTAAAAGTGGTTGACCAAGATTATTTTTACCTATAAAAATAACCAAACTACCATATCTAAGCTACCAACAAATGAACAAAAACAATATTGGTTCCATCAAGTGTTGTGTCATTTCTAGGCCATCAAAAATAAATAATTTAAATCAAATCCACTCTTTTAACTATGTTATAACTAAAAAAATGTCATACCAGAGCATTGATAATGAAATATATTTCAATTTCTTCTTTCCCACTATGACATTTATAGATCCTTATCAATAGGTAAATATTATTCCAAATATATTTTGGTATAACACCATTTTCATGACATCAATAAAGAAAATCACCTTCCATTATCATGTAACTTCCTACCATTACTAGACATTTATTTATTGGAAATTTATACTTCTACTTGATGCACCATTTTCCACCATTGCACCACATACCAACTATTGATGATATTCTATTACATATATATATATATATATATATATATATATATATATATATATATATATATATATATATACTACAAGTGATTGCTTCTATTCAATACTATTGAATTGTGATATCCAACTCTCTAAAAATGAAATTTAAAATTCATTGACAAGCCTACAACTTTTATTAGACACTAAGCAATTGATTATTACCTATCAAAAATCCAATATGTGACAAATGAAATCCAAAACTAACTAAATCAGACCACCACCAAATGAATAAGGAAGGCCTTTTTATGTTGCCTTCAAAAACTAAAAAAATCCTCAAGTAATAAAAGGAAAAAGATTGTCATGTTAAATACATTAAGCTATATATAGTTTGAACAAAAATTTAAAAAAAAAAACTATTAAATCCAATACTAATAGGTAGAGAAACCAATAATAATAGACACTACTTTGATACATTGACATGAGTAAATGCTTTAACACAAGCCAAAACACTATTATATATCCTTTTAATCATTTATTATATAGTCAAAATAAAATAATGAACATAGAATTTGCACTTGTCTAGATAGATTGGTAGGGTGTCTTGCTTCCTATCGCTCAAAGATTGTTCAATAGTGAAATTTGCTCTTCTTAAATGGATGTACTTAAAATAAATTCCATTAGCTGATATTATGCCATAAATTTTGACCACAATGTAAGAACATGATATGTTGTGAATTAGGAAAGATGGTAATATGGGATGCTAGCTTTCCCCACACTCAAAGATAAAATCCATTAATTAGCTACCGAATTTCCTTCTTTTATCTCTATGCCTCCCTAACCAACTACTACCTTTGTTAATAAATTTTTATTTGGAGGGAAGTGGTTAAGTTCATGAAGGTGTTATAATAGAGGAATGGGGTCCGAGTCAGAATGAAAGGGATCAAGTTAAACAAAGGAGTACTTTTTTTCAAGGACCTAAATTTTAATAATATCCTTGATTTCAATGATTGATGTATACCAAAGATTAGTGATAAATTTTAACCACACCATTGAGTCAGTTCCAAGCCCATCGTAAACTAAAATTAATGTGATGTTAGTTTGTTAATTAGACAAGTTGAAACTGAATACATTTCAAAGAAATAATTCAATAATAATAATAATAATAGTAAATAATACTAGTAATAATAATAGTAATAATAATAATAATGATGATAATAGTAGTAGTAATAATAATAATAATAATAATAATAGTAATATGTATTTTATTATTAAATTTAAGATTTATTTTGTTAACAACACATTAGAGTAATCTATAATAACGAGATTTAGTATTGAATGTCAAAGTGTAACTTTCATGAATCACTAAAGTTGAATATGAGTATAAGACCACTTGTAGTCCTATAGGCTAAACCAGATGACCAACTAATCAACCAACTATATTTGAAGGGGATTCCACTTAAATAAGTGAAAAGAAGACAACTAAGAAACCTCATAAAACATAAAGAGAAATAATTTAGCATCCACTAATTCACAAATTAGGAAGAAAAAAACACAAGGGGATGTATCACTAGTAAAATAAATATTATAGTGAGCAAGCCAACCTATTCTCAATAAGGGTACCAAATATCATAGATAAATAATAACCAATAAAAATCAATAAGGGTACCATTAGCTAACATGTCATCACTACCACAATAACTATTAAACTAAAAATTCCCTACCCTAACCTTTAGGGATTAGTTTCACATCACAACATCATATTTTTTTATTTTTAACAATAATAACATGCTAAGACTTTACTAGTATTCAAGGCATTATATGCTAAAATCTGCATGAGGAACCCTATCATCTCACCACAACCAAACCAGAGGATAATTTAATAAGGGAAAAACTAGATCGAACTAGGAGGGTGTTACATTCCATCCATGCTAAGGATCTAAAGAAACTCTATAAAATAGTTTTTGTCTTGAAAATGGATTTAGACTACAACTAGCTTGAAAATATGGAAAATAATTACTTTCATAAAGGCTTAAAAAAAAATTCTGACTTGGTTGAACACTTCTATACTTTATTGGCTTCACTTCTTTTTTTAAGTGATCTTCCTTTTGATACGTGACAACATCCAAGTAATTGCACCTTAATTTTTTTTAGTGACCACTTAGTTTTTCTCCATACTTTTACTTGATGCTCAATCTCCCTTGATATTCTCTTCAACTTTTTTTAATTTATAAATGTTGGCTACTTGATTTTTAGTTCTACACCTCTTTACTAGATTGTCTTATTTTGATAGTGTTCTACTTACAATGCTTACTTCTTCTTGATTACACTTCTCCAACCTAGTCTTCTTCTCCATCTGGCTCTACCTCCTTTAGTAGTGGTTTGCTCTCCCATATTGGCTTCTACCTGGTTATGCTTCTCTAATTGGCTCTACTCCCATGATTTCATCGGTTGGTCTTAATGATATACTAATGGGTCTAATACCAAAATGAAATAAATAACAACATAAAAACTTAACACTCAATGGAATGCTTCAACATTTAACAAATCAAAGATGATTTTATTTAACTACACTTCAAATTTTTTGATGATAAACAACATACAATATGTCTCAATATATAGAGGTCATAATGTCTATTTTTAGTAACCCACTAACTATGCCTAAAAACTAATATTATGTTGCTCAATAACAATTATTAAATGACGCATTATGTGTGGAACAATAAATTACAATTTCCAACAGGTATATCCTCAAGTAAAAATTTTAATAGATTCATTTAAATATCAAATTTCAAGTGTATTTTCGAGGTTTGGCATGAATATGATGTTTATGAGACATCTAAAGGCCTCAAATTATTATTTTTAGATTTATCATATCTATCCCAAATGATACCTATGTAGGTGAATCAAAAGTGACCTCATAAATAAGAGTATATATACATTATCATAATCAAATATAATTTTTACATGTACAAATTAATTCACCTTTATGACTTCATTTAAATCATATTGTCATTTCTCCAAATTTATTTCCACCCTCTCATTTTTTCTCAGCTTTCCCCAAGTATTTATCTTGGCAATGCATTCATGCACAAAGATTTTAAGAAAAAAATTAAATAGATTCCATACTCATTCTAATCTATCAATATCTATCATGGGTGACCATTACATCAATGAGTATTGGTTATAAAATGGCCCAATGTTTCTCTCATTCCAATTGGAATTTATAAAAAATGTGATTCATAATAGCTACTAACTAAAATTGAAACTTTGATTTCAATTAAAAATAAATATAAATGAAGTTTTATAATTGACAAATACAAAAGTGACACTTTGTTTTTAAATAAAGAACACACAACATGTATTCCATGAAATATAGATGGGAATTTATCTAAAATGGAAAAATAATTTGCATATAATGAATAGTGCTTAGCAGATTTTCAGATTGGAACATATAGGGATCAGGTCATGTGTGATATCATTCCCATAGATGTTTGTCATGTACTACTCAAAAGGCCTTAGCAGTTTGATAGGCTAACTATTCATGATGGGGTGAAGAACACCTATTCTTTAGAGCACAATGGAGTCAAGCATACATTATTGCCTTTCAAAAATGATGACAAAGTTGTTTGTGTCTTTTCTAAGGTATTGATTTTAGGTTACAGAGATTTGGTGCAGCAGTAAGATGAAGATGTGAAGATGGATGAACAACCCAAGGAGATTGAGAAAGCCCAAGATGAAGAATATGAATGTATGTCAAGTAAAAAAAATTCAAGTAAGTTTGTGAATGAGTTGTTTTCAAGTTTATTTCAGCATTTGGTGAAGATTTATAGTTGTGAGGTCATTGAGGGAGTAATATGCAAGCTCCAATGTATGAGAGGAAGTCTTGAAAAGATAATATATGGAAAAGAGATGAGTAGTGTATAGTAGGTCCAAGAAGGACAACCAATTGAAGGAAATATTATGAGAAGTTTAAATAAAGAGAATGATAATATGAAATATTACTTGTATTCCTTGTGTATAGAGGAGGCAAAGGGAATTTATGAAGATGATAGATAGTAAAAAACCAAACACTTATGCAATTAAATGACATACAAGGACCAAATAGTTGATATGCATGAGGTGAAATGTACCAAATAAATATAATGTGTGAAGGATGAAGAAGACACATTTTCATTAGTAGTGTCTTATGGAAGAAATACTGTAATGAATCATTCTGAAAGAGTGGAAGCATGGTTTGCACATCCAAAGTAAGCAACAGAAGACATCAATTATGATTTCCTTAACAAGTTTGTTACATGTGTAGGTATACTCATGAATAAAAACTAGAGGAGGAATAATTATGGGGCCCAAGAACATGTTAACCTCTATAAGAGGCGTTTAGTAGTATAAACCTTCTATCAGGAGGTATAAATAAGCTAAAAAAGAACATAAACCAGGTTGACATACACGGTAAAAATTCTTTAGCTTGGTAGTATGATGTAGGGGCATCCTTATGGACCCCAAAATGGATTAAAATTTGTCTTTAGTTTGTATTTTAGATGTTTAATAGGTTATTTAGGTCCTAATTTCATCTTAGGAGTGATCTAGGTTAGCAAAATTTGCATAAAATTTAAATTATGGAGTTTCCCTCAAAAATGCCACTATTTCAAAATTTGAATTTTAAGCCTTATGGAAGGATTTCATGCATTTTTTAAAGGTGGAAATGGGTAGGAACATGTATAAAAGGTTTTTAATAGGTATTAATACTATTTAAAGGTCCTAAGTATATTTTTAGGTCTATATTCATGGTCATAAAGTGCATAGATTGAAAAAACATGAAAAGTGGTATGTAGTTTAATGACCCCCAACATGACAAACAATCCAAGATTTAGTTATGCTTATTGGTTGAAGTTGGTAGAGTTATTTTTTTTATTTTTAATAGTGTATTCCATTTTTATGAAAGATAATGTATGTGAAAACAATGAAAATTGATAAATAAGAGGATTGTAATGTTGCAAATTTTGAGTACCTAGAAATGGTATGGCTAAAACGAAGCCTATTATGAGTTTGAATCTTACACATGGTAATATATATAATTTATTATTTATGGGATTATTTTTCATGATCAAATAATATTTACTATCTTTAAATAAATGAGGTTTTTGAGAGGAGAAAGGACATTATTCTTTGAGACAAACAAATCAGAGTTTAAGCTTACCTAATCCTGTTTAATCTATGTTTTGAGTATTGATTCCTTAGTATTGGGTTATAATGAGAATAAGATATTTGAGAAAAAAATAGTGAGTTTAATTTAATATTATTTTACATATATAATCATTTAAATTTTGTCAATCTAGGTTGGTCTATGATATTACCCCTATTGTGAGCATACAATACATAAAACTTAGTAATTAGCAGACTGAGTTATGTGGTAAAAAATATTTTTTAGGGTTATAATATGTTAGATAAGGTTTAAAATACTCATTTGAATTAGTTTTAAGTCCATATATTTCCACACAGTCTATTAAAAGTGGAAAAGATAATGAACCCCTATTTTATCATGTTCCTACTAGTTATACGTAGTTAAGAAAGACTGAGTTTCATGTTTTGAGAGAGCACTAAGGGTTTCGAGAAAATACTCATAAATTTTAAAATGTGTATTAAATTTTTAAAAACCATTAAAATTTTTATTTTTACTTGAAACAAATTATTTTTTAAGATAGGTAACTATATATGCCCTTAACTTGTACAGTCTCCATAAACCCTAACAACTGGGGTTTTGTCCATTGTGAGAGAACTAACCTTTGAAAAATCCAAAAAAATTGTAATGTTGTGTATTTTTGTATTTAATAAATTATTTAATTAGTTTAAAGACCATAAAATACCTATATTATGGATTTATATTAAGTAATATTGGGAAAGGGCTAAAGAAGGCCTAATTTGGAAGGCTATAAGGGAGAAAGTGGACGTAGAGATTGAGATAGGTCCTTAAATTTGACCAATAGGTGTGTTTTAAAAATTTAAATTAGGTTATAATATTTTAAATTCATAATTATTGGTACTTTTATATACTAACCCATTTGCAGGCAGACAAGGGCTATAAGGAATGTTAGTTGGAAAGGTAGAGTTGGATGAGTGTAAGGTAAGTGTTTGAGATAGTTTAAAAAGAGGTTTATATGGTTATTATAGAATATTTTAATCAAGATAAATATCTTGTAATATTTTAATGTTATAAAAATTTTATAATTTTCTCATGGTGGATGAATTATTAAGCCTAAGACTAGTGAAGTGATCCTTTGTTCAAAGATAATAGAAGGAAACTTGTGCAAGCTCTCCATTAGTATAATGTGATGAACCAATATAATAATAAGAATTATTATAATTATATTCAATAGTATCATAATAATTAATAATATCATGAGATGCACTAGTAGCATGGGTATGCATGCGGGTATTTTGAATATCCCCACTAAAGGTTAAACCTATTATGTTTTTGGAAATACTTGGTATGGAGGTAAAGAATATATAGAAAATGATGTCATAGTATGACAAGGAGACATGATAGAGGGGAAATGTGTAGATGAAAAAATTAATTGCACCAAATTTTAAGTAAAATCTATGTGAAGGTGGATGGGTTTCTCTAAAATGAGTTACCATCATGATGTTATAAATGACTGTAGTATCTTTACCTCTATGTTGAGTATTTTTATATATGAAAAAGATAATTTTATCCATGTAATAAAGGTCACATTCATCTTATAGTGTTAAAAAAAATAAGGGGTTAAGTGGCATAGATCAATAAGGAGAAGTTCCATAATTGGTAGTATGGGTGGTAACATAGATATTGCTTTGATCCATGTTAGATATCATAAATTATGTTTTATTAAGTCTACTAGGATTAGTGAAACTCATCATGTTGGTTTTATTCAAATATATAATATCTATAAAAATAATCTTTGGTAGGGAAGGTAAGATAAACACTTGTTAGAAATGATGATATATTGGTATCATACTGGGTCTAACTGATTGACATTATTTTATAGGAAAATAAGAAAAATAGGATGAAAGAGACAAAATTAAGTAGGTTGATTGTGTCCTATATTTTTTTAAACTAAGACAGTATGTAATATACATAATCATATAATTTGGCTATGTGTTGAAGGTAAACAAAATAGGTATCCTATAATAGATTGGGTAAAACATGATGACAGTGTCATGTATAAGGATAAAAAGACTAGCCTATGAGAGATTGGCTTAGACAAAATGATTGTGTTCTATAGAAGGGTAAAAAGACCATCTTATGAGAGATTATGTTAGATATAATGATTGTACTCTATATACAAATTAAAATAATAGCCTATGAGAGACTTTGTTAGATATAATGATTGCATTCTATGGAAAGGAAAAATTTAAGAGACACAATCAAATGGGTCAATTTTATTTTAAGGGTAAAGATAAGTTTTGATAGTTATGACTATAGATGATCTAGTGTTATTTAGTATAGAAATTAAATTAAACACATAGGAAACTAGGTTGACCTTGTCGATCTAGTTGTGACACATAACACAAACCTTGTACCAATGTTGGCCAATACAACATACAATCAATAAAGAGCAAGCAATAATGTTGAAATTATAAATTTTAGTCTATGTGGTCATTCCCCAATGTTTTAAATCATATATTTAAAAATTAATTTGATAGGGGGTTTCAGCTTTATAAAGGAACTAAAAAGAGGTAAGCTAAAGTTGGTTTTAGGTTGTTAAAGATGAAAGGGATATGTGTTGGTGATGATAATGATACTAGCTTGGTATTGTGGCCTACCCCCTCACTTCATAATCCTTAAATGATAAGGGTGTGGGGTGCTTTACCAATATATACCATCAACCATGTATTTATACTTGGACATAAAACTGAGTTAGCTTCCCCCTTAGTGATGAGATCCATGTAGGTAAACCTTGGGTATAATTGTTTAATGATTTTTTATATTTTGTGATTTGGTAGTGTGTGAATGAAAGAAAAATAATGTGACTAAATCGATAAATTAAACTTTCATAGTTACATTATGTGTGTTATTCTAATCAATCAAGTAACAAAATAAAAGATGAATTAATTACTACCAAATTATGTTAATTTTTTTTCTTGAAGATTATTAGATTGATTGTGTCAATCAAGTATGAAAATAGTATAAAATAGAATTAACTTGACCAATTTTATCTATTAAAAAATGTGATTGAGTCTCCAAGGCAAAAATCAATAATAGAAATAAGTTGATCCATTTGATTTTAGGGTTATAGTTTTATAAAACTAAAAATTATGAAAAATATGACTAAAATGAAGAAAAGAAATGACTAAGTTGGTTAAAATGAACCTAATGATTTAATAATGATAAATTACTATTTTTATATTGTGTCATTTGGATTAAAATTTTTAACCTCCCAATATAGTTGACTAAGTCAACTAAGTATGAATACCTATATGCATAAAAACAAATTGATTTGATTAGAATGATCTAGTTATCTATAATTGAATATGTCCTTCACAAAGTAAAACATTAAAATTTATGCACAAAATGTTACACTAAGTCGATAGAGTCAATCTACTAATATAAAAAAGAAATAAATAGGAAATGAAAATAAATTAAAGTGTGAATGAAAACCTACAAGGGTTAATTCACATTGGAATCAAAAGAATGTATACAAGATAAATTGAATTTGATCTATAAATCAATCATAGCTTGGAGAAGATAAATCAAACTAGCCATTTTACTTATTGGTACATTTCGACAATCAAGAACATGAAAAATATGGATCTAATAGACCTAACAAAGAGGTATATTACCATAAAATATCACTACATATGGTTCCAAAGCCTCTAGTCAAGTAATACCACATAATAACCCTAGCTAGGTCTTATGGTTTATAACAAAGTAAAGTAAATCTAATCTAGTACTCACCAAAGCTTATGGCAAAAATGGGGGTTAATAAACATAAAAAATGAACATGAAAATAATAACTCTACTCAATTTAATTTATATTTAATCCTAATTATGGAGAGATAAATGCATTTTTAAGACATTACATATGCAAATATATGTACTAACAAAAGAGTAGTAAGAGTTAGGTATACATACCTTGAAGCTAAGCCCATTGAGTTTCAATATCTCCATTAGCCAATGGTGATTTTCAAGAGGTTATTATGGTTCATAAGTATGATAAATATAGCTCAGCTCTAGACTAAAAGACTTCTCCTATGCATCCAAAATATTTTTCCCACAAGACAAGATTCTTCTCCAAAGAAGTATAAAACCCTAAGTAATGACTCTTTAAGAAGAATGGTAGATAAGTATATAAATAATCTAAAATGAATAATTATCTATATTTTAAATTAAATTAAGTATGTGTTTATATATATTGATATAACCCTAAACCCTTCTATAATTTTAGTTGACATTATTAGCCCCATCTACCTAGTTATCTAGGAAAAAGAATAGTTAGGTCTTAGACTAGACTAAGTCAACTGGGCCAACTTAGTCTCATAATGGGTTTTATTCATAAAATAGGGTCAACCAAGTAAAATGTTTTTTTATTGTGTTAAAAATATTTTTATCTTAGGTAAGGGCTATTTTAGGTGGTGAATTTCTTGGAAGAACATGTAAGGAAAGTGTCAAAGCTTAGGGAAATGTGTCTGAGAGACTAGTGTTGGTTTCAAGTGGTGGCATAGGGAATAATAATTTTATGAAGCACCAATGGTCTTCCCACCCCTTTCCTATTACACCCTTTAAGGTGTGCACTTAGAGATATTGAGACATGATGGATTCTTAGAAGAGAGAAAACATCAGTGATTTATAAAGTTTAAAAATATTGTGTGTACCTAATCCATGCTTATTTAGGCATATGATTTGATTTAACATTTTTTATGCCTTGTGTCATGAATATGTATAACCTATTACTAATGTGTATGTATAGAATGTGTATTTTAAAATCTCAAAAAAAAAAAGATGGTTTTTTCTTATTATTTTCATCTATTTTTTTTATTGCATGACACTTTGGTATCAGATTTTGATTTCAACATCAATAAATATTATTAACTTAATTATTATTTCATTAATTCCTCTTTGATATGAAACTTTTATTTTTTTTATGTAGTGTTTCTTACAAAGGATAAAGGTTGTTACAAGATGATGACATACCTATTGACCCACCACTTCTATAGGTCCAAGTAAACCTTAGACCCTAGATATTATAAGTTATGTGGTACATGCTTGGTGTATTACATTATATATTTCTATCCATGTAAGAAATTTATGAGATTAATTTTCCATAAAATTCATGGGGAGAATATAGGTTAGTTAAGGGATAAATATATAATATCCATAACCAAACACAACAAAGGGTAAAGATAAATATGGAGAGGCTTATATCCCACATCCCCTCACATAGAGGGAGATAAAGTGACATTACAACATACAGAGGAGCTCTAAGAGTGGCAATGTTATTACTATCATCCTATGATATCACCATGGGAATTGGTCAACAATGTGATCTAACTCCATCCACCAACCTTTTATGGTTTCATAAAGGGATAAGTAGGTAAGACATGTTTAGTGAGTGTTTAAAGATTTTCCACTTCTATTAATTGTATTTTAATGACATATATTATATATCAACTCATATACTAATATTCACATATAATATATGGTGTGATTCTAATGACAAATAACTCCATTCAACCCCTATGACCACTACCTAGGAGTTTTATGAGGATTGGTTTAAAACCATTTGTTTTAGGACTCTATATATAAAGGAAGGGGTTGAGTTTCACCAAATTTGTTATGGTCACAATATAGTGTCACAATATGAGTTCCATTTCATTAAACTATCATAGTATTTGATATATGATACCATTATAGTAAATAAATTTTTTATACATTTTAATGTAAAATTGGCTATGATAGTGCATATACTCTCCCCAATGAGCTTACTGGATTCAATGGAGAAGGATTAAATTGTAGAGAATACTGATTATATGATAGATCTTATACCTGGAGCTGAGTAGATATACAAATAACCATATAATATGACCCCACATTACAAATTACAAGATTAAGATGTATCTAGATGAATTTTTAAGGGACTTACACATCATAGTTTTTCCATTAGGGAGAACTTGTTATCTTAAAAAAATGATGAATCTATTTAAATATGTGTTTATTACCACCCAAAAAAAATATTAAAAACCAAAAAACCATTACACATTACCTATGATCAATGACTTATTTGATTAGATGTAAGTATATAAAGTGCTCTCTAAGATAGATTTGAATTCTAGGTATCATCAAATGTGTATTTTTGAATTAAATATTTACATTAACACATTTAAAATGTAGTTTGGGCATTATGAGTTTACAATTGTACATTTTGGTTTGATTAATGCCTCATCAATGTTCATGAGTCTTGTAAATGGATTTTTGTGTACCTTAATTGACTATTTTATGTGGATATTTATTGAATATATATTTATCTTCTAAAAAAATAAGGATGAACTTAGGGATAACCTTTAGTAGGTTTTACAAGTACTACAAGAGATCAATTTGTAAGGCAACTTGGGAAAGATTGATTTTTCACATTTAAATGTGTAATATATTGGGCACATTATTTATCAAGATGAGATATTATTAGACCCCTATAAGATATTTATTATTAAAAAATGGTAAACATATATGAAATTCACTAAGGTACATAGCTTCATGGGTTTGGTAGGTTAGTACCACCACTTCATTGAGAAATTTTCTTCTATTGTCAACCCAATCACTTTCCTTTTGAGGAAAAGGCAAAAGTGTTTTTGGAAAGAAAATTCTAAGTATACCTTTTATTTATTGAAGGAACATCCCACTAGTGTATACATCTCAGGTATTGTATTTTTATTCTTCCCAAATGGGATTATCTTGTGTCCATTTTGAGTTTCTACTTTTTTAGTGCCTAAGCATGGGGAAAAGGTTCCAAATTCCTTGTATGTCACTCTTTTGCATCAGTTTTGTAAATAGGAATATTTAAATTTTATAGAGTCCTCTCATGGAAATTAGAAAAGGGTTTGGTAAGGGGAGGCATCAAAAAATCCTCTTTCTCCCAACCCATTGAGTGGAGAGTAGAAATTATTATCCACTTGGGTGATTTATGAGTATTTTTAGATATTATGATCTTTTTTTATGCCTTATGTTTAAAGTGATTTTACATTTCATTATTATTGAAAATTTTTCATGTGATTTTGATTGGTGGTATTAGTACCCTATAGTATCTATGAAATATTGATAAGTTGAGCCAACTAAGAAATTCTTACCACTTTCACATAATCACACTGTTAGAAATCCAAATTGCACCCTCTAAAGGAGACTATTTGATTTTGATTCAAAATTGGAATAACATGGGATTGGCCTAAAGTTTTTGGGTTGCCTATATTCTAGACCAAACCTCTAGCTTATGGGGATATATCCCTTGATATGTAAACTTGAGCTCTTCCTCTAAGACCTATTTTTGTTGGGATGAAAAGGGTTAAAATGAAAACTTGGGGAAAAAACCTATACTAGGAGTGGTGATGCACCAATGCTTATGTAACCTCTCTTGAATGCACTTATGCATCTTAATTGATGCACCACTAGTTTATTTTCTCCTTTATCTTGAAAGTTCTTAATACCTCTCTTCCTTCCCCATTATATCTCATGAATGAGGGCCTCATATTCCATAGTATTAGAAGTGCATCTAAAATAAAAACTTAGGGAAAAATAATACATTTTATTATAAGGGGAGACAAGTATAACACCTACCCCACTCCCATTCTTCAACCTTGACCCATGAAAGAACAAATTCCATACACCTTCATGTTCTTGACTTATGCTAGTGAGACTAGGCATAACAGCTCCTTCTTCATGAATACAACAAACATCTAGGCCTTCTTCTTCAATGGTCTTTTAAGGATCATAACCATGAATATCTACTTCCCACTCATCAAGGAATAAATCTAAGATGTCTTCTAGTGGTTCCTTAGATTCTTGATCATTGAGATGCTCATATTCATCAAAGATAGTGTAGTTGATATTAGATAGGATGGTAATGTAGGGTTATAAATAGAACCTAGAGATAGGTTCAAACATTATGGTAACATTTATCCCATACCTAGTCCTAAATACCATGTATGATCAATTAGAATAGAGATAGCCCCAATTTAGGTAGTGAAATCCCTAGACAAGCATAGGGTAAAGTAAAGAGGAATGTCAACTACCATGACATCTTGAGGTATGGTATAATTATAAAAAGTATCCAATATGATCTTAAGATCCTTAATAGAACATAAAATCTTGGTAGGAGACCCATACAATTGTAAAACTCCCTTTTCATTAGGTTCTTACTTGAGCTCCAAATTATCAGTTATAGATTTAGGCATGATAGAAGTACTAACACCACTATATATCATGAAATTATGAACAATGGAGTCTATTATTATTATTAATAGGTAGAAGAGAGTTGGTTTGACTACCTTATATTATTTGGATTCATGAAGTTGACTCAAATTAGCAAAGACTATAGTTACCTTTTCTACTTGTTTATCCATGACATGAAATTTGGAGAGCTCTTATTAAAGGATGTCCTTTTGCCCCAAAATGAGAAAAGCATCCCACATAGGGAGAGTGACGTGAGCTTATTCATGTAGTATATAATACTAAATGTGGAGCTAGCTATTTTGGACTACAACTTAGAAATAAAATTATTATTTAGAACTTGTGTAAATAGGGGTATAAAACGACCCTTTTGATTCTGCTCATGTCCTTATAGTATCCATTGAGTTATAAGTGTCCTATGAACTACACATTGAGTATCATCCCCTTGATGTTTTTGACAAGGTATAGGAGTTATCTTGGACTTACCTTAAATGTCATCAACTTCCCTTATTTTATCCCTTGTATGGGCTATAACTAAGTTGTCTATCTTGGCCACATTCTAACCTTGATTTATTTCCACTTACTAAAATGAATGCTCACCTTCTTAGAAGTTTGTAAATGTAGTTTTATAGGATTCATTGCTTCTACTTCCCCTTGTTAACTTGGTGTATCATCTTGGTTCATGAAGGGAGTGTCTCCATGAGGCATAACGGGGCCTTCTTTATGTTGTGGAGGCATGTTCTCAAGTGATGGAAAGGCAAGACTCTGATGCATATAGGATGTTTGACACCCTTCACCAATTGGAGCCATTTTCATATCACTTGATTGTCCCCATGGAGAAGACCATTGACCTTTTTTTATATAATTATTTTGAGTTGTAACAAAATCCCTATAACTCTTGGTAGCATTAGGATTGAAACTATTATATGGTATTGCTTGTGTAATCTTCCCTTAGCCTTGATGGTTAGGATGATAATAAGGCAAGTTGTATTGATAGGATTGATAAGGGGATTTTTATAGGGATTGATAAGGCCTATTGGGTGGATATTTTTACCTCCCCAAGGCTACTAGCTTGTTATTTTGGGCCTTGAATAACCCCTGTATCTTTCCTAACTTATCTATTTGACTACCATCTACTTGATCTTGATTAGTTGGGGCTAGTAATGGAGAAATGGTAGGGACAAAGGGTTGAATTTATATGAAAAAAGGCATGAGAGGCCTAGGGGTGTGTTTTCTTACATAGATTATGTAGTTTTATGCTCTTATGGCTATCTCATAGGATTTTGGTAAGGTGGCTTCCCCCATTAACTATATCATAAAAGTTATATCAGAGTTCAAATCCATTGTAGTATAAGAAATCATAGTTATGGGTGGGCTTGATGATAGTAATAATCCTATCCTAATTTTTTTAGAACCTATAGTTGAAGTCTACCATGAATTCCTAGGGCATATTTTGATTGTAGTAAGTTTTTTTACCAAGGAGACATGGTCACTCCTATCCTAAAAGTTCTTACATAAGTGTTATCCAAAATTTTCCTAGATGTTTATAGATGTAGGTATGAGGATCCTATACCATTGGAGTGCCTTACCCCTTAAGGAGGTTCCCAAAAGTCTTAAGCCACATTTTTTTGGGTTATGTTATGAACTGAACACAGATTGGATATGTTTGTTATATGCTCTAAATCGGCAGTTGAGTTCTTTCCTATGAAGTAGAGAAGGCTTTTGAGAGAAAAAACTATTATGTCATCAAATTTATTAAGTTTCAAGGGACTGCCACCATTAAAAGGCACAAAATCTTGCATCTTATGCATATCCATTAGGATTATAGGACTTGTAGTAGTATTTGTTTGGGTAGAATTGGGAGAATTTGGGGGTGTAGGATTAGGATTGAATATAGGAAACCTATTCCTTCTATCAAATTCCAATGAAAATTCAACAAACCTAATGTTATTACCTTCTAACGAAGACAAAGTGGTCACCTTTTGTATGTAACTTGTCTATAGATTCACCACTAAATGTCCTTAGATTTCAAGTGTCCTCCAAGACTGACAAAGCATGTTTTAAGTCACTTGAAATGTGTTCCCACTAGGTGTGTAATCCTATAATTATAGATTTTGGGACCTCTTAGAGGACATCTAAGCTTTTGATATTCAATTTATATTTAGGGATTCTAATCATCATTTAAACTAGTTATTTACCATTGATTCATAATATGACATAATTGATGTAATAAAGAACACCAAGGATAAATTAAAAATCAAAGTGGTGTGTAGGCCATTACTAAATGATGATCATGTAACTTGGAATTTTTTTTATAGTGATAGTTATATTTCTTACTTCTTATAACATGAAGCAAAATTGTGCTCAAAGAACCAAAATAGCATGCAACATCAACTTGGAGATCATATTGTCCAATTAAGGAGAAATAAGTTTCCTAAGGGATTGGTAACATTGGATAATATATTCAATGAGGATGAATAAGGTAAGAATCTCCACCAAAGAGGAACACTATGAGGAGGTTACCATATTTAAGGATAAGTTGATCAAGTTAGGGAAGGTGAATTCCAAAAAAAAAGGAGCTAAATTCATAGCATTATGTCAAGAGTTTTTAGATGTACTTGAATGGGAATAACATTAATTTAAAGGGTTTTAACCTAGGTTTTCCAAACATTCCATAGAGTTAGAGGAGAATGCCAAACTTGTGAGGTGGAAATAAAGACCAGTCAACCCTAAAATTGAGATATGCATGAGAAAGGAGTTGACAAAACTCATTAAATCCAAGATAATTTTCCCCATTAAACATTCCTCATGAGTGGAAAATATTGTGTCTATAAGGAATAAAAATGGGGAGATATGTTTGTGTGTGGATTTTAAATATCTCAACAAGGTGTTTTTACAAGATCACTATCCACTACCATCCATAGATCAAATTATTTAGAGAGTTGGAGGTTCCCAAAGGTTATATTTACTTGATGGATACTCTGGATACAATTATATATTGGTGAGAGAAGAGGATAAACACAAAAATACCTTCATAACCAAGTTGGGCACTTATGTATACATGAATATGCCCTTTAGACTGTCCAATGTAGGGGCTACCTTCTAAAGGGCAATGGAAGTAGTTTTCCAAGGGATCATTAATAAGATTTTTATCATCTACCTTGATAAAATCCTTAATCACCCTTAATAAGGGATCATTAATAAGATTTTTGTAAATATAGTGATTTTATTAATGATCCTATTTACAAAAATCACTATTAAGGGATCATTAATAAGATTTTTATCATCTACAAAGATCCTAAATATCATAGGACATATTTGGGGTTAGTGTTTAATAAGTGCAAGCAGTTTAAGGTCTCTTTAAATCCCTAAAAATGCATATTTACAGTCCATAAAGGTAGACTTCTAGGACATATTAGGTCAAAATATAGCCTCTCCATTGGCCCTAAAAGGATATAAGTAATATTTTCATTACCCTTTCAAAATCACAAGAAAGGATTAAAAAGATTCTTGGGAAAAATTAACTTCATTAGGAGATTTATTGCAAGATTTACAAAATTGGTGAGACCACTCACTCACATGCTCAAGAAGCATAAGGAGTTATCATGGACCGAAGAAGGAGAAATAAGTTTTGAGGCCATAAATAAAACAATTTCACATGATTCCACCCTCCTCAACCTTTATTTTACCAAAGAATTTTTCATGTATGCCTTCTCCACAACTAATGTTATTTATACTATACTCATGCAACAAAATGGACTTGAGTAGCCCATATACTTATTAATTAAATCATTATAAGCGTATTAAAAAAAATACAAATTTTTTGAAAAACATGTCCTTGATATCATCTAATCCTAAAAAAAATTAGACACATGGCATCTAATAACAAAGTTTTTGTGATGGTAGTTCACCCTAGTATAAAGGATTTCATACTCAATAAGGACTTAAGTGAGAAGAGGGATGTTTGGGTGACTAAGTGTAGGAAATATGATATATAAGTAAAGGTTACTAAACTGATTAGAGGTAGGTGAATATGTGAACATATTTCATCAAAGGTTAAATAAGAGAAGGAGATGATCTTAGAATTCCAAGATAGTCAACAAGTAGTTGCAAACATGACTCCTAACTGGACCCAAGATGTAGTGAAGTTACTTCAAATGGGAGAATGTCATATGGGCTTATATAGGAAAAAAAAGAGTAAATTTATATTTTATTTCATCCCTTATATCTTGGTGGGTGAATTATTCTTCAATAAGGGCATTGGTGGCATGTTCTTAAGGTGTGTTGAGACTATTCAAATTGATAAGTTATTAAAGTAGTTTCATGATGGGCCTACAAGTAGAAACTTTTTAGATAAGACCAAAAAATCCAAATCATAAGAGAAGGATAATTTTTTCCCACCGTGTTTAAGGATTCACATGATTGGGTTAGGATATGTCCTAAGTGTGCTATGTTTACTGGTAAATAGAGATAAGCTACTTTACCTCTAAAACCCACACAAATTGAGTATCCCTTCATATAATGGGGCTTATATTTCATAGTAATGATCCATCCATCATATATTTATAGGAATATGTAGGTTTTAATATCCACCTATTACTTTACTAGGTGGGTAGAGGCAGTTGCACTCAAAGAAGCAAATGAGAACTTAGTTTTGGAATTCTATGATAGTCTTATGACTAGGTTTGGGCTCCCCTCTACCATTATACCAGACAATGCCTTAGAATTTAGTAGTGATAAAGTGTGTGAGTGGTCCCTTAACCATGTAATATATCTCAATTATTCATTTAAATATTACCCATAGGGAAAGGGGCTAGAAAATTTTACCAATAAAAACTTGATTAAGATCATCTAAAGGACAATGGAGGACAGTTGAAAAGAATGGCACACAAAGTTGAGGACTGCCTTATTAGTAGATAGAAACAATAAAAAGAGGTATAATAGTCACTCTAATTATATCTTTGTTTATTGTTGAGATGTAAAACTACCCATGTCACTTGAGCTTCCAGCCTTGGAGCTTACGTACCAACTTAAACTCATACAAGATAATGCAATGGAAGTAAGGATGAATGAGTTGAGAGAGTTGTTAGAGATAAGGGATAATGATATTCATGTTATGTGGTATAAAAAAAACCAAAAAAAAAAATATAAAATTAACAAGAGAGATTCATCTAATATACTTTTAACAAGGAGACATTATGCTTAAGTGTGATGAAGACCATGTCAAGCTAGGTAAACATTCAAAGTTTGACAGTCTTTGGAGTGGGTTGTACATCATCACTAGTTGCAAGCAGAGAAATTATTTACAAATATCTAGGTTTAATTGTGAGTAACTACCCATCCCTATCAATTGTCTATTCCTTAAGTATTGTTATTAAGAGCACTAAGTCATCTTGTATATAGTAATTAGTTTAGTTTATTTCTTATAAGTGCTTCTACACATGCTTGATAGTTGTTGTTTTGTCCTAGTTATTTTTTGTTGTGTTTTTTTAATTCTTTTCTTGTCTATTATTTAGTGTATTTTTGTCTCTCATTTATTCTTAAGGTCTTTAAGGTATTATTCAAAGTCTATAATCAATCAAAGGTTCACTTTCTAGTCATGATGGGCAAACGAAGGTATTTTGAGTTCTCTTGACTAGCAAGCTAGTCAAGCTAGTAGAGTCATCATAAATGTTAACCAATTTATAGTATCAAACTTATAAATGGGTCAAACTAAATCCATTTGAACCCTAGTTCACCATTAGGCCCCATGGTTTTCATACATCTTGATAAAAGTAAGGAAATTCAAAACATGTCATTAGTTATCTTTCCATATGAAATAAGTTCATTGTATTATCATGTTAATATATACTTAATGATTCTCCTGACCTCATGTTTCAAATTGTGTCAAGTTTTTTTCAAATATTTTAACATGTATGAAGGCCCTTAGTTAGTTTTGAAGAGTCCTCAACATCTAAAGGTGCCATGGTGGAGGTGAGTTGATAATGCAGCCAATGAGTCATCATAAACACCTCTAATGTACTAAAATCATGTGAGGTAGAGTTAATTTCCAAGATTTGAGAAAATTATTAAGGTGTATTAGAGAAAAAATTAAGTCCTTTATAGGTTATAAAGTCTTGTTATATGTGTTGATATGATATTAATTTGTTATTCCTCCTTAAGGTCATGTATTTGTTCTAAAACCAACAATTTTGAACATAATAAGACTCCATTTAACCCTAATGGACCACTAAACCACCATCCACACCTTTAAGAACTTTCATGGACTCCATTGAGCCATAACTATGGTTTTTCATGCACTATTAGTCCCCCCTTACATAAAATTCAATGCTTAACTACCACTAATGGGCCCACATGTGCCAAAATATGCCCTTTCATCTTATCCAATTCATAATATGAGATTTAATGCATCACCTAACTCATATTTCCCTCCTCATACCTATTACAATGGCATTTGGTTTAAAACATGAGAAAATGTAGGGAATTTGTAGGGTTCAAGAGTTTTTTGAGTGGTACAGATCCATACAATATGGAATGACTTAGGTGGAGTTAGGGATATATGGGAGGAAGTCACTACTATCATGTGTGGAAGAAATTAGAGTGTTTTAATGCTTGAGGATCCCAAAACTGATCCATCTTCCCATTGAGATAATTGGCAGGCTTGGAGAACATTTTAGGTTTGTGCTTATACTGTACAAAGAAGAGAGAAGGAGGGCCCAAGATTTTGGCAAGAGGAATTATACTTGGTAACCTCTCATTAATGGTAAGTGGTTATAGGATCAGTTACATAAACTCTATGAACATTAATTAAGAACTTAAGGGGTCTGGTTCTACATAGGGAAAAATAAGCAACATGGTTTTAATGAGTTTCTAATTTGTTTGACTAAACTAATAGTTGTTCCTATTTCCTCAAGTCTTGAAGAGACTTTTATGACTTAATTACCATTTTTTCCACATGTGTGAGACTATAGATTTAATAATAATAATATAAATTGACAAAATATGTAGTCTACAAGCAAGGTTGAATGGTAAAATGAAGTGTTTAGAGCATTTTACCTAGTGGTTAATAGTGTTGAAGGATCAAAAGGGTATTTTCAAGTTTGCCTATTCCTCTTTCATTCAATTTTATTTTCATATAGATATACTACTATTTAATGGTGTATCCAAAAATAATACTACATACATATCTGGGGTTTACTATGTAATAAGACAATGTACTATTCAATGGTGGCCTCAAGGATCTAAAACACAAGCTTGGACATAGAGTGGAGTGTTGTGTTCATGTTAAATTCACCATTGTTTCCTTGTGTGTAGTTTCACAAGCCTTAATGAAAGACCCATAAAACTTGAAACCACTATTCTACCTTTAAACCTCTTCACATTCCCTTTAGTAGAAGTTAAGTTTTTCCTAAAATATGTTATGGTTCTTCAAAAAGTCTTAGGTCTCATCTTCTAATTGTGTATACTTTTTCTTTACCTCCAAAGTTTTATGTTTTGATAGGTATACATATTAAGGTCTAAAAAGTCCTTATGGTATGTATTAGGTGTGTCCCCAAAGGTCATTTTAAGTCATGGAATAACTCATACCATTTCATGAACTTCCCTCTACCATTTCACTTTTCAAATCCCATACTACCCCACTACCATTCCCCATAATCCATCCACCAATATTTCTAAGAATAAATCATGATAATAAACCCTAGGTATTCCTTTGGATTATAAATAACCTTAATTTAATGAAGAGATGGACCTATATGGCCATATACCCTACTGAGATAGTAAGTGACCACCTACAAGAGCCCATTTAGACCTATTGTACAAAAGCCTTCAGGATCATTATGTATAGAACACCTATGTAAATAATAAGTGATGTGAATAAGAATAAATATACCTAAGGATATATATGAAATTTTATAATATTCACAAAGTTTTCAAATATATACAAAACACTCTCCTCCCTTAGAATCTTGTTCCATAGACCCCTATTGATAGTCAGCATGTGAAAATTAGTGCTTATAACACTATTGATGTGCCTTGAGATCTACATCATGTCTAGATTAATAAGCATTATCTATACATAAAGAGTTAATATTAAAATTTAGGATGGAGATAAAAGATGATAGCTATGCCACAAAAGTCAAAATACACTAAACACAGACCTGAGGGTTACACAAGTCTAATTGTGCATAAGACTTAGTCTAAGGAGATGAAGGTATGCATGCAAAGGAAAATGGTGGTGAAATAATTTTACCTAAGGGTGCAAATAATAATAAATTAATTTTCTAAACATTATAATTATATCATATTTTTAACAAATATGAGACAAAGGCCTACTCAGATCCTCTAATACTACCAGGCACTCAGACTTGCAAGTAGACCTACAACCAATCATGAGAAAGTTACTATTTTTAAACATCTATAAGTTTGATCATGATTACAAATTGGGTAAAAATGGTCATTTATATTTAATTAAGGTGTTAATTAAATCCTAAATTCATAAAATTAGTGGATACATCCACTATTTTATCTTAGACCTAGTCTAGTCTGTTAGCAATCAATTCTAAGACTAGGTGAGTTATTTGATAGTTTGAGAGCAAGACAGGTAGTCTATAAATTAGAGTGGGGTTTTAGGTAATAATATGTGGTATTTAATGTATTAATATAATATATATGGTAAATAAATTCATGATTCAATTCAAATACCCTTGAAGTCTAGCTAAAAGAGATAGACATTAAACCTAGCCTTAAACCTTGTGACCATTTTAAGGCATATTCAAACCTCCCAAAACAAGATTGATGACCATGAAAGATATGTGGGGATGTTTTAGGTATTTTAAAAGTGGTTTAAATTTAATTTAAATATAAATGGGTTCATATTAGTCTTAAAACCCTACTTAAGTCATAAAGCTCTAGGCAGGCAATTCAGGGTGCACTTTTAAATGCTCAGACCCTTCACCAAAAAGAGATGCAAGATTAGGGATATTTTGGAAATTCAATTACCCATATGTAATAAAAATATGTAAAATAATGAAAGACACTAAGTTTTTTATTTTTATGAATGATCCTTAAGAAGCTAACGTGCTAGAATTAGTTAATAAAGAGCTCAAGAGTCATATTTTAACACACCTATCTCTACACACGTTCTACATGGGGTCTAAAGATATTTAGGGGAGATGGGGGGGGGTAAATTTAATAAGATTTAATGTAAATTATTTTTGGTTTTGAGGTCCATATGGTATGAACCATCATTAATAAGGTGGACCTCCTAAACCCTAGATAAAACCCGATGACATATTGTTTCCCCAAGATGCATCCAGATGGAGTTGTTTGGTTATGAAATAGTCCTTGGAGTCCTCTCAAGTATTTTAATCACCAAAAAAACCTATTTTTTGGCATGTGAAGGTATCAGGTTGTATGGATAGGCTTGGGAGGGCCAATTTAGATATGAAAATGAGGAATTGAAAATTATTTGTAATCATGATATTTAGGAGAGAAAATGGGTCCTAAAGTCTCCAAATAATCTTATAATAGTCACCTATAGAATCCTACATCACTAGTTATTCAATAAGATAGACCTAGGTATTCTAATGAAAGATAATATGCATGTAAAACAAGGTAAATGGCTTAAATCAAGCCAACATTTTTATTCTAAGGAAACTTAGAAATTATCTTCATGTTGAAAATAGTGGAGAGGTGCCTCACAACCCTGAAGTTAAGGCCAAAAATCAAGGATCATGTGATTAGACATGTTGTTCTAACACCTCTATTAAGGCAATGTCACTTGAAGGTAGAGTAGAGGGAAAAATAGGAGAGAAGGGTAATTCAAACCTTCAACCTTCATGAAGGAAGTCATCATGTTTTTTGGGAACCATTTTATCACTTTTAGTTATAGTAGAGTGTACGAAATATAAATGCATCATGTCTATAAATCAATCCTAACTTAGAGAAGATATATCATACCATATACTTCTAATTAGAGACACATTGGTTAATTAGGAATATGACCAATATGGGGATTGGTTAGACATAATTAGGGAATATCTTACTACAATACACTATGATGGGGAGGGTTACAAAGCCTCCAATCAAACACAATCATGCAATAACCCTAATGGAGTCATGTGTTTTGATATTTCACTAAACTAATAACAAGTAAATTAAATCTAATCTAGTTCTCACCAAAGCTTGTGACATAGAGTGGGGGTTATAAAAAATAAAAGTAAGCATGCATATAAGACATATACTCACATCAATGTATGCATAATCCTAATTCATTTAAGATAAGTACAAATGCATATCTATCTACTCTTATAAAGGAGGAACAAAGTTAGGAATACTTACCTTTGAATAAAAACCTATCAAGCCTCAATATTTCCCTTGGCCAAGGTGCTTCCAAGAGGTTATTGTGGTATGTAAGGATGACAAGGATAAATCAGATCTAGTCTATGCAACCTTTAAATGCATCCAAAATACTTCTCCATAAGATAAGATCCGTATCTCCAAAGAAAGCATGAAACCCTAAGATTTCTCCTCAAGTAGAATGGTGGATAAGCAGATGTATAATAGCTCTTAAGTCTTCTTCTCTTCTCCAAATGATGGAAAAATTAACTTATATATAGGCAAATTTGAATATAAATCCATCTAAAAATAGTAGACTATAGGTTTGATCTAGTTTACCTAACATAATTTTAGAAAATTATTCATTAGGTCATGAGTTAGGTCGGCTAAAGGCCAAAGTAGTTCCTATGTGAAAATTACCTAAAACTTTATAGGGTCGACCCAATAAACCTAGTAAAGTCAACTATCAAAAGGGGGTTAAGGTGAATAATAGAAGGATAAAATGTATAAAATGACTAGAAAGGGTAAAATAGAGAAGAACAAGCTTAGTGATAATTTTTTTAGGAGACAAGTGTGTAAATAACAAGTGGCAAAAGGGACAACAATCCTTTGAAGCACTAATGATCTACCCACAACTTTTCTAGTGCACCCCTTAAGGCATGAACTTAGAGAGATTGAGAATAGATAGGTTCTTACAAGTTAAAAAGTTTCAATAAGTGATGAAAGTTTGAAAATATTATGTGTATACATATTCCCCACTAGAAGTTCATCATGTGTCATGTGAGTAAAACATGGGATGGTGCCTTGGGAATAAAACATGATAACACATAACATTGATGCTAACTAAAGTGTAGTAAGTTGAAAATAAGATAAATAAAATGATATAATTTAAAAACACATACCTTTACTTACCTTAGTAATATATATAAAGAATATTGTAAGAGAAGTGAAGGTGTCCAATGTGAAGAACATTAGACAAACCATAGATGTTAGTGCAAAAAATGGCCAAAAATTGAAATTTTTATAAGATAGGCATATAGTAGTGGAAAATATTCTCTACATAATAATTCTAGAACATTTTATAGTTTTAAAAATGGATTAGTAGAAACAAAGATAGAGGCAAAATAAGGAATCTAATAGAAAAGATTTGATTTTTTAAAAGTAAGTTTAAATAAGGTCAAAGGGAAGTCATTTAGTATTTTTGATTTTTGAAAGAGAGAAAAGGAACTCCAAAAAAACAAATGATCTAGGATGGAAAGGAGATGAATGGCTAGATGAGAGAGACCCCCAATGGTAGAAGCAGGTGTACTATAGGTAGGCAATTGAGAATGTCATGCTAGTTTTTGAATATTTTAATGATTATTATTTTTTTAATAAATTTGTGTTTTAAAGCATTTTGGGACATCAAAATAAAACCAAAATAGATGCTAAGGGTATGAAAACCATTTAGGGAAATGGGTTGGAACGGTTTGGGTAAATAACAACTTAAAGGCATTTATTTTACAAAATGTAAGGGGAATATAGGTAAAAACAACTAGGTTGACCCAGTTGACCTAGTAGGCTAAAAATTGGTAAAATACATATTGCTGATCTAGTACACATGTGCCAATGTAGTTTGTTTTATAGACTACCAACCTAGTACATTATTTTTAACCTAGTATAAAAAGTCATTGTGACAACTTAGCACTAAGAGGGGAATGATATAGGGGTTGACTTAGTCTGCGAAGTTAACTAGGTCAAAATAGGGAAATTTTGGTCAAACTAATGTTTGACCAAGGAGCTAGAATAGTACAAAAATGTATGCAAAAGGCCAAAAGACTTCTAAAATGGCCCATAATAGCTAACTAAGGGTTAGAAGGGTTTATTAGGCTAAAAATAGTTTCAATTTATTTAAAATGAATAAATTAAATAAACTAGGCTTATTTTTTATTAAAATTTTAAAAATAATGTATTTTGATTATACATGACATGGAGGATCTGATACATCTTTTGTTATTTTATGGTTTTAAGGATGGCCCAAATTTTGGTGGTTATTGGATACATCATAGATCCTAGACTTATTGGAGTGCTTGTCTATAGAGGATAGAGATAGATTGATCTCATTAGGCCTAAGAGGCATAGTAGACATGTGTAGGATACCACATAGTTTAGATTTGTTAGTCATGTTACTAGGAGCCTGAGAATGATTGACTAACACCTTTAGGTGAGAGTTGGAGGGAGATACCATAGAGGTTAGTAACATCTTGGAGGTTGTTCATGCCATCTTGGGATTACCCATATTAGGTACACTCATGATCATGGGCATACTAAATAGTGATGAGGAGAGGAGATCCCTAGCTATATGGGTGATAGGATCAGAGATGATACACCTTGGATTTAGATTGAGCATGTTTGATGTATATAACTCATAAATTTTATATATCTCAAAGGTTGTGATAGGACTTGTGACAACATAAGTGTTTTTCCATAAGTTAGATGGCAAGGTACCACTATTTGTAAAATGCTTGAGCCAAATGATAATAGAGTAGAGTGTGTTATAAGACTTAGGATCTATCATCTAGGTATAACTTATAATTGACATGTATGGAGTGTTGTCTAGAGGGTATAATTCTATGGGATTTATTATATTATTGATGGCATGGATATATGAGAGGTTTTCCATATATTGTTTGACTAGGTTTCCTCATGAGGTTGATGATAGGTTACTTCAGGTTTAGAGATAGAGAGAGGACTAGGTAGCATGGGTCATGCTCTATATGCTAATGATAAAAATAGTGAGACAAGTATATATTATATGGTAGCCTTATGGGCACATCACTATGATATAAGCTAGCTAGGAGATAGTGGAACTAACTTTGGCATGGACAGAGGTGATAGGGAACCATACCTAGTGGATGGATTTGCATCTAATGTCACATATATTAGGGTAGATGGGATTTCCTCACCCTATGACACCAATAGTGGTTCCCATGTTTTGGGCCTAATATATGATAGAGCTATAGGGGAAAAGAAGACTAGAGCCACCAATTTCTAGGTCAATGCTTAGGCCATGGTGTGAGAGACCATGGACAGGTCAAGCATGATGGGTAGTAGAGTAAGAGGAGATGGATGCAGAGGTAGGAGAACTAAAGGTACTAACACCATCTCTATAGTAAGAGGTGTAGTGAACACCATAGACATAACATCAATAGAGGTAGTATGAATAAGAGAGAGTAGAGACATTAGACATCTCAGATAACCCATTAGATGAGCTAGGTTAGAGCTAGGCTATAGAGAGACCACTCAGGTGTAGCCTAAGATGGGTATGAGTGGTAAATCTAAGGTTTATTTTTAGGTGGTGACAAATAGAGGAGTCTTTTAGAGGATGGACTGATAGGGAGACCCTACTTGGTGGTTGTGTATATGGAAAGATAGTAATAGTTGACACACAACTAGGTCAAAATATGGTTAAATTTTTACTTAAGTTTAATTGAGATAGACTAAATATAGATATGTTTTGAGATATTTTAGTGATCTAATATCTATCTAGTTTGGTTCTTAAAATTATGTAAAAGGATGAAGAGACTAGATGGGGGTCCTTATTAAGGGGAGCACTCCATGAAATCCTATATTAGGCACTAACATTATATAGCCTTTACTATAATAGAGGATCCTAGGGTAACATCTGCCCTAACTCAAGTAAGTTGGTTTAGATCAGTTAGAGAATCTATAAGGTATTTATGAGTGCATAGAGAGGGGATGAAGCCACTAGAAAAGGTGAGTGTAGGAGAGGTATGGGCATGGTAAGCCCTAGCTGAGGAGAGAATTATGCATCTAGATACTATGACATAAATGGGATAGGTACATGCCTAGAAGAGAGTGACAAATATAGCGACCCTAGCATAGTTGGCATAGGTGTAGGCTTAGGTGGATCATCTACAAGGGTAGGTATTAGGACTGAGATCTTAGACAACCTCTTTATATAATTTTGTTAAGAGGAGTTAGACCTAGGAATCTATGGGTAGTGTGGCTAGGCCATGAGATGGGCATGATGGGGCCCAACCATAGGGATGTAACATTGTATATGGTTGTATTTTTTAATGAAAACTCATGATATATATAGAGATTTCTCATTTTGGGATTTGTATTATTGATTTTATATGTTTGTATTATTTTTTGGTTATGGATGCTTTAGTATATGTCTTTCTAGCACATGTATTTAGTTATTTGTTCCATATTCTATGGGAAATATATGAGTTGTTATTTCATTTCTATAATTATGTAGAACACATGCATGGTTAAAAAGAAATAGGCAAAAACTACTTGGTAAAATATAATCAATCAAAAATGTACTACACACTATTTCACATTGGGAATGCATAATAAAAAGAAAATAACTAAGGATAAAGAACCAAAAGGGTGGTAAAACAAGATGGTAAAAAGTTTATTTTTAAACCAAAAATTGGCACCAAATTAAAATAAGTAAAATCATACTAAATCACATTGGGAAGTATGAAAGTAATGTAATAAAGTAGAAAGCATGTGAATGGAAAAAGGGTATACAAACAAAATCAATTAAGTCAATAAATAATAATAAATCATGTTGTGAAATATAAGATAAAAACAAAATTAGAAAAATTTGTCTTAAAGTTATCACACTAATTCAAGCTAAAAAGTATGAAAAATTCAATAAATGATTGAATTCTTACATGCAATTATAAAATAAGAAGATAAAAGCAAAAGAGAAATGAAGTAAGCATAAAACATACTAAATCAAGTTGGGAAGCATGTCAATGATGTGTAACTTTATAATCGATGACATCTTATCTCATATTTGACACATTTAATTTTGATTATGACTTGGATTATTGGAAAATTTTGTGAGGAAGGCTAGGTCATATTATTTTACTATTTTTGGGAAACTAAGGTTTAATTACCTAATTAGTAAAGGGGTCTAGATTAATCTAGAAAATATGTGAATACAATGTCTAAATTAACCTACTAATTTTATAAATCTATATTTGATCAGTTAATTAGTAAAATAGAAAACAAGGGGATAGAGAGTAAACTTAGCTGATTTATAGACTGAGAAAGAGGATTCTAGAACTCAAATTACTAAGCTAACTAGGTAGACTATCAAAAATAAGACCTAAGAGTCTAGTTTATACTTGGATAGTACCACTACAAACTTGACACTTTGGGGTTCAAAACTATAGTCTTTTTGATCTACTTTTCTAAGCTTTCTAGGTTCTATTATGATACTTTACAAGCTCTGTGTCTGGAATCTTAGATCTCGATCATCTACAAAGCTCCATGTGGAACTGATTCTATCATGTAGGGTCCTAGTTCCTCCTTAGGTTTGATAAGTGGTCTTGAACCAACTAGACAAAGGGGTTATTTTGTATTATGCACTAAATATATGATCACACCCAATGTGTGGGCACGTTGCCTACATACCAATACTTTGAGGAGGGATTAAGGCCAACCTAGTTCTCCCAAATTGAATGTGTATTATGCAATCTTGTGTATGTAATGCAAGTATTATGTAAATATATGCAAGCTTGAGATCACTCATGACTTGTGTGGTAGCTTTAGCAGGATGGAAATAGAAGTGGTTGATTATATGTAGAGAATAGGAAGATTTTCTTGAATGTGCTTAGTGTATTTCTATCTTATGCCTTTTGAATGATTTCCAACCCTTATAAATGAAACTTTAATAGGATTTTATAGGTAAAATAATGATCTTGGGTTAAATAACTTCATGTTAGACTAATAAGTAAAAATATAAGGATCCAAGGAAATATGATCGTTTGAAGCTAAGACTGGCTTGGACAATAGCGTTGGAAAGTGGAAACCCTAGGGTACAATGCTATAGTCCAGCTTATGGTGCTATTTTTCAAGGGGACAAGGACATTAGGGGATATTTTTATTCCTAAGAGAGGAGTTTGAGGTAGCTAGGGTAGATTTAGGAAGGCTTTGGATGATTGGGAAGTAGTGAAAACATGCCTAGTGGGTTGTGTAAGCAAGTAGGAAACACCTATGGTTTTGAATGTCACAAGTCATACTCAAGTTATACAAATTGCATTTTTATGTGATTACATTTATCCCCCCTATATTTTAAGTATCTAGGTAAGAAAAATAATAGGATAAAGGAGAAAAATATAAGCATACTTGAACTTACCTATGAGGCTAAGCCCAAAAATTTATGTGATGTTAGATTCATGTGTGGTGAGAGCATGTTGTACTATGTGAATATGAAAATAAAGAAAGTGAAAGTATATTAGTTCTTACTAGATATATTATATCTAAAATAAGAACATACAAAGGTATGTAAAAAGAGAGAAAGGAAGAGATATGAATAAATAAACCTCACTAAGTATGTGAACCAATACAAAACCTATTATGCTACTAGGTTGTGTTGAGAGATGTTAGACGAATACTAAACCAAGAGTTATATTGATGGATGAGCTGAGTACTCAATCCCCTCGAAGGTGAATCAAGAATGCAAAGTCAGTCCCTTTGACTCCATCATCACCAACTATGTGAAGTTAATGAATCATGCATGTGCTAATCAATATATAGACTGTGTGTCCAATCCCTCTGAATAAGGTGGCTCAAGAATACAAAGGTTAGCTAGACCTTTGGTTCCATCATTACCTCATGATGTGAAGCTGAATAGAAAGATATCAATATAATCTAATTTTCATATGAGATGGTTCATGAATCCCATGAATATGTTATAATTTGATAATGTTGGTATGGATAGATGAATGTAACTAGAAAATAGGCCAATGTTGGCCACATTGAAAGATGGAGATTGGAACTCGTATAAAGAGCCCTTCCAAAAATGGAATCAACTCAAGAACTTAGGTACTCAAGAAGTAAACTTGTATGAAAATTTACTTGAAAGTGATGTCAACCACCTACAGACTGAGTAAGGCATGAAACTATTGGGAACATGTAAAAAAAGGTATTGAACTCAAAAAAGAGAAAGGCTCATGTGCCACACACATTGCCCCCAATAATTGGTGTTTGGTACATAAATTTTGATCTAAAAGTTGTATCAACACCCATGTCTAAATTTTAAGTTAAAACCCTCATATTATGCTTTATTCCCCCTATATCTATATTTTTTTATTGGAAAAAAGCTAAAAACTATTGGATTCTAGAATATACTTTTATGGTAAAATTGTGACTAAACTCACCCCTATGCCTGATTCTGGAAAAACTATTTTTTTTATCTAGACACTAGTGATAAAAACTAGATACTTTAGGGTTTAATGTTATATTCATATTTTTGGTGCTATTGTCTAGAGCTAAAACTAAAAACTAGACTATGTTCTCTACTATTTGCCTAATCTAGCTTGCTTGTGCTAAATTCTAGAATCAAGACTAAACTTTTTTGAAATTACATTTTTGGCTGGTAGGAGTTCTAATCTCTATAACAAAACCCATATTTATTTAAGGGTAGGAATTAAGACCTTGTAATGACTACCCTCAAAATAATAAGCCCTGCAAGTGTGTTATATTGTGAAAATGTTTGATATAGAATTGGTATTCATGATCTTAAGATATAGCAAAAGTTCTAAAGACATATTATTAGATCCATAGGGGTATGTCTAGATAGATATAACAATGTAATATAATGTGCATAGGGGAAAGCTAGAATTTTAGATATTAGTTTTTAGTGTCATGGAGGGATGGAACATGATGTCCTCATGAGATCTAATAAACAAGGTAAATGCATGATTGGAATCATGGAACTACACCCAAAGATAAATGATCAAGCAAACAAGCATACAAATCAAGAAGAAAGAAACACACAAGGATGGACAAGGGGCCAAATAAGCACACAATGCATATAATACATGTTTAAACATTGTATACACACACAAAAAGAACAAGCAAAGATTGACACAAGCGTCATAAGCACATAGAAAGGCACATATAAAGGACATTAGAAAATTTCCAAAGGCAAACACATATAGATAGGAGCAAATGACATTTGGTAAATCTCCTAAAATGAAAATAGGAAGCAAATAGGAACTATAAAATGCAAACACATCTAGCTAATCAAAGCGAAGAGTGGAAGCATGTAAAGTATTGGAAGAATTAAATATGCATCTAACTATAAAAATTGAGAAGCAAAAGTATACAAGATATGTAATATAAGACTAATGTATATATTATGAAATACAAAAGTGTGATAAATGATAATGGATGTCAATTTAATATCTATGTAAGCAAGTAAGGAACATATTAGAATAAGATATCTAAACTGTATAGTGTAATAATGGCATATCCTAGATGGTGTAGTCATGTAGAGTGTGCCCCCAGTGGGTAGATGTATCAATATGTAACTATAATGTAAATGTAAGATGCCCCTTTATGGGTGGAGTAAATCAATCAAGGATCTAGATGCACTGCACACACTCAAAGAAGATTAAGTGAAGCCTGGTAATATAGATAAATCGATAAACAATAGCATAAAATAGTGTAATGTAAGTCTAGCATAGGGATTAACAATGTAAAACATAAATGATGCATACAATTGACATGTTTTTTATATTTTGAATATTATATTTTTTTATATTTTGAAATATTTGAGCTATGTACAATCAAGTAGAATAAACTATGTATAGTCAATACTGGAAGGAATAATACTAACTGATGAGTCTCAGATGAGACTCCCTATTATGTTTATCCTATATCAAGAAGAAGTATCATGTGTGATTTTGAAGCATGATGGAAATGATGAGACTATGGCTCTAAAAGCTATGTATGTTGTAAGTGATCTGAAATGCCTATAGTGGGAACTAACTATGGGGTCCCCTTGTAACTTTGAAAGGTGGATATAATTGTAGGGCTCTTAGGGATCCATTTGATAGTAATAGAAGCTCTGTGAATAGATGTTCTATGTGTAGATTCATGAGATCTCAATGAGACTAACCTAGGTATGAATATGGTAGCTAAAAGTTGTCTAGAATTATGAAGCTATATAGGTGTATGAGATCTTTGTGCAAGCAATGAAGGTCTTGATTGTGGTTGAATCTAGACTGGAGGAAGAACTATAAAATGTGGAGGAGCTAAAACTAGATCGAAAGAGATACTATGCTGAGTGATAAAGTTATAACCATGGGTGTAATCAACCTACTTATCTTCTTAAACTTGGGTGATAGCATGTACCACATAATCTATTATAGGCATAGAGTTGGTAGTAAGTATGGGATAAAAGTTAGATGAAACAAGTTTGAAGAGAGGAGGGATAGATATAACCACTAGTGTTTCCTTGTGTCTAGTAGTGATAGGGAAATACTTAAAAGTATCCAAAGAGATAAATACATATAAATAGAAACCATGTATATCAATACGTTTATAAATAACATTCCATATGATAGATAACAAATAATGGATAGAAAGCATGGAAATGTGCATTAATGCATAAAAAACTCTTACTTGAATCATGACATTTATAATATGTTTTGCAAGTAAGTCTTGAAATTTTTTCCTTATGAGATATAGAGAGAAAGTGATAAAAATCATGAATGTGTGTATGAAGGCATATAAACATTTGATATGCAACATGACATTTTGAATGCATTTGTCAAGATAAATTTGAACCATTTTCCATATGATGAATAGGGAGAAAAGGATAGATAAAATGAATTTTTGGATAAAGGCATATAAGATTTTGATATGAAATATGACATTTTGAATGCATATAGTAGGATAAGTTTGAACAATTTTCCATATAAATGAAAAATAATTTGTAAAAAAGATTTTAGAATCTTGTGAATGTTTAGTAGTGAATTATGTAATATCATCCCTTATTATGAAAATTAACCATGAAATATAGAGGATGAAACTTTGTGCTAACATATTATAGACCTCATCATTCATGTACATGATAGGACCTATTATAGTTTCCTCATTAGTTATAAGAAATGTAAGAAACATTTAGAAATAACTATCATTTTTGTAATTTGACTATGTGTGTAAGGTGATACCTCAAAATGCAATAGGACCTAATGTATGCACCTATAGATTTATTAGGAATATAATTTTCACAATACTATGAACTTTTGAATTTGAAAACAATTTTTTGATTGTAATATTTAATCAAAATTTGTAGAACATAATAAAAATATTTTGGAAAATTACTAGAAATTAACTGATGTAACTAGGGTTTGAAATGATTTTATTTAAAAATTAATTCAATAATTTGAAAATTTTACTAAGAATTAGTATATTTGACTTGAAATATTTTAGGAAAAAAATGAAAATATTTCTAAAATTAGCATAATATTTTTCCTAGTGGTCTGGAAGTGGTTTCGTGCAAAAAGGACCTAGTATGTGGAAACTAGGGTTTTAGTGAATTATTAAAAATATTTTACTTAAAACTTTGGTTTAATAATTTTTAAATTATCATAAAATATATATATATATGGAAAAAAATCATAAATAAATATCCCTAGGGTTTTAGGTTTTTTGTGCAAAGATTCAAAGTAAGTTGGGTTCACCACATGTTTTACTATCTTTGGGATACTAAGGTTTAATTCCATAATTATTAAATGGGTCTAGATTAATATAAAAAATATCTAAATACATTATTTATAAATTAACCTACTAATTTTCTAAATCTAGATTTGATCAATTAATTACTAAAAATAGCAAACAAGGAGATAAAGAGTAAACTTATCTAATTTCTAGACTGATATAGAGGATTCTAGAACTACAAATTGCTGAGCTAACTCGATAGAATATAAAAACAAGACCTAAGATTCTATTTTTTTTTTATACAGTAGCATCAAAAACTTGACGCTTTGGGGTTAATCACTATAATCCTTTTAATCTACTTCTTCTGAGCTTTCTAGGTTCTATTTTGATACTTCAGGAGGCTTTGTGTTTGGAATCTCAGGTCTTGATCATCCATAAAGCTCCATGTGCAACTGATTCTATCATATAGGGTCTTAATTACTCTTTATACTCGACAAGTTGTCTTTAATCAACTATAAAAAGGGGTTAGTGTGTATTATGCATTGAATGTACGATCACACCCCATGTGTGGGCATGTTGCCTACATACCAATATTCCAAGGATGGATCAAGGCTAATGTAGTCTCCCAAATTGAATGTTTATTATGCAATACTATGTATTCAATTCAAGTATTATTCAAATATTGGAAAGCTTTAGATGAACTGTGACTTGTGTGGGAGCTTGAGTAAGCTAGAAATAGTAGTGGTTGGTTGTATGTAGAGAATAGGAAGATTTGCTTGAATGTGCATAGTGTATTTCTAGCTTGTGCCTTTTGAATGATTTCCAACCCTTCTAAATGACCCTTGAATAGGATTTTATATGTAAATTTATGATCTTGTGTTAGATGACTTCATGTTAGACTGACAAAGAAAAAGATAAGGATTTAGGGAAATCTACCTTTTGGGGCTAAGAGTGACTTGGATAATAGTGTTAGAAAGTGGACACCCTAGGGTCTAGTGCTATAATCCAACTTATGGTACTATTTTCCAAGGGGAAAAGGACCTTAGGGGATATGTTTATGCCTAGGAGAGGAGTCTAAGTCAAATAGGGCTGATTCAAGAAGGCTTTGGGTGACTCAAAAGCAATGAAAACATGCCTAGTGGGTTGTGTAAGTAAGCAGGAAAGACCTATGGTTTTAAATGTCAAAATTCATGATCAAGTTGTACAAATTGAATTTTTATGTGATTACACTTATCTATGGTCTTACACTACAACTCACAATGGTAACACCAATGAGGTGGAATAAATGTGAAAATTTGGTAATAAAGGATGTTGGTAATAGGAATGTGAAATTATGGTAATCTATGAGGAAGGCTAGGTCCCATCCATGGCTTTACAATGCAACTCACAAATGGAATCCCAAGGGGAATGATCAATGAACTAAAAAATTATTCTCAAAAGGAAATATGAGGAATTTAGGGATGTGAAAAATGGAATGTAAAAAGCATAACTTAGGCATCTTATGAGAAGGCCTTAGGAGATAAGAAGCATACTAAGGACATGAAAAGACACTAAGTGACTAGTTACCATCAATGTAAAAAGGAAACATATTTGATATAGAAACAAATCTTTGTAGGAAAATAATCATGATACTAATATCAACTCATGACGGTAGATTGGTACCAAAAAATTAAAATGGACCTACCTTCCCACAACATGTTCCCCATTCCTCTAGACCCCTTATAGATCCATTGCTCTACTATGAAGATTGGGTACTTATGTGAGAAAGTAGGTAGCACTAAATGATTTTTTTATTTCCCTTTTCTAATATACTAGCCTATTGTACCCCAATGTACCTCAACTCTATGTGATTCCAAATGTGGAGTTTGAGATATGAAATAGAAGAAGGAGTTGTGTTTTGAATCACATATTTTAGTGCGATTTGACTTTTAAGAATTTTGGAATGTTTTTGCCTTTTGTTATCATTACCTTTTGTTAAATTATTTTGTATTTTTAATGTTTTTAAGGATTTTTAATAATCCTCCTCCATATAGACTTGGAATTACCAACCATGAGAGATATATTGATACAAATGAATGAACTATAGGCTTAGGATAAAGGAAGCTAAATAACCAAAGACAAGACTGACTAGGACACTTAGGCTTAACAATGAACTGTCATGCAATCTCAAGTTTCAACCATGTATATGCTTAGTTTTTTAAAAGGGAATAAATAGAATAAAGGATATCCAAATTGGATCGGTGAAATGAGAATATAATGAGATTAATTATTTTTTAGTTAATCACATGCTAAATAGGGAATGACTAAAGGGAACCAGGTGTGTATAGCCAAGTCACAATGACATTTATCCATGAAAAATAGAGATAAGAAAGAAAACAATCATAAAGATAAAAAAAAAGGAGTTTGTAAGAAAGAAACTCAAGAAAGGAAGAGAAATCAATGATAAAGAAGACATCTATATGCAAATGTAAATGATAGTATAAGCAATATAGAGTGCAAAAGTAAAGTCACTATTTAAGATAAATAAGGATTTGACATAATGTCAAAGGATATAAAAAAATAGATAAATATAATATTGGATCACACATCCAATCAAAATTGTAATATAAAGAACAACATGTATGTGTTCATAAATAATGATAGATTTACCCACACACATTATCCAAAACATCTGATAGATATTTATGAATTTGGAGGCAAACAACTAGTTAATGTCTCATCTATTTTTAGCAAAAACTTGGATAATATTTCTTGTATAATCTCCTCACTTAAACATAGTAATGATGGATAGATCATGTATAGGAGGTGTATCAAGTAAGGGATGCTCAGAAGAATGCATGGGAGTGGACTTTATAGGAGATGCATGAATCACTAGTAGGGAAGGATTCATAGGTGAGGTACTCATAGGCAGAGAAGGATATATAGGTGAGGGAAGGTCCATGGGTGATGGATTTATAGGTGGAGAAATAGGAAATTAAAAAGGGACCACAAGAGGGGATGAAACCATAGGAAGTGGAATCATAGGAGAATAAGCGGAAGCCTTCTTGAGAGAATGACCTATGGGAAGAAGGGAAGAAGGGGTGGGAATAGTTATAAGGTGATATTTAAGGTATTAATAAAGGATGAAACAATAATAAGTGTGATGGGTGCCACATTGGTGCTAAAGAAAATACACCTCTTCATCTTTAGGCATATACTCAAGTATTACCTTTGAGGGAGGTATGGATTTGTTTGAAGACTAAGAGGTAGAAGGATGAAAAGTATCAATATATTATCATAGCTTGTGATAATGTGTGTAAGAATGGTTAGTTGTGCCATGGAAGCAAAAAATATGCCTATGAGTAGGCTTATAATAAGTACACATAGGAGGGGGTGTAACAAAAATGAAAAAATCTTAGGAAGGCTCATCAGCATATTTGGTGGGGAATGGAGCCATTTGAGGTAAAGGAAACAAACCATCACCAAGATAAAGTGATGGTGGGGAAGGAATGGGACTAGGCTCAATGAAAGGATCAATAGGATCATAAGTAGGAAGAAACTTAGCTAAAGTGGGATCAATAATGGTCTCAACTATAATGAGAGCAAAATTGGGCTCAATTATAGCGGGTTTTACTGAGGAAGGGGTGGAGGATGTTCATTTCAAACAAGAGTTACACAAGATGGTTTTGATGATGTGGAGAGGTACTCATAAGCTCAAGGAATGAAATTTGAGATGGGAGATTAGTGATTTAAATGATGAGATCCTACTCCTCATAACCCAGAGGAAGGTTGTTAGGAATAGGTGCATAGTGTTGAAAGATTTTCTCAGAAGGAGGAACTAAAGTGTATTGGAATTTGTGTTGATAAGAAGGAGAACGTTTAGAACAAGGTTATAAATTATGTTGTAAATATCAAGTAGTTGGATCAGGTTGGTTTTGAAAATTGATAGAATAAGTGTTGATATAAGCTTGATTATCATTAGTGTTAGGTAAAGAAGATGGAGGCATGATGGAAATAGAATGGGAAGTGTTATCCAAAGGAGGAGTAGGAATTCGTTCATCAAAGGTTATAATGTCATTTTTCCCCAACTCATTTAAGTTAGTTAGATAAGAATCCTAGATAACACAAAATGTGTGAGACAATGGAGGGGTGTATATAGGTTAAGGGTCAATAAAAGCAACCACCCTTCAAATATTATTAAAATTAACCACATTCTCTTCAATATTTGGGTCTAACAAGACTTTGTACATTGTTGGTGGAAGGGGTGGTCTTGTCTTGGTTGTCTTGGTTGTCTTGGTTGTCTTGGTTAGGTTTGTGACTAGGAATAGGGTCTTTGTAGATAGCCAAATGAGCATTAGCTTGATTCAAGGCTTGATATTTAGTATTAGTTTCATGAGACTTAAAATTAATATCATAGAATTGTTGATGCTTTCAAATGATTAAATCATGATGAAAATTTTGACCAAGAAGAAAATATATAGCTAAATTATGAAGCTATGTATAGGTCTCATGAGAATGACCCCAACTAGCGTGAAACCAACAAAACTTGTTTGGATCATACCAAGGTTTCATAGGATGAGTGGGATTAAGTTCATGTAGTAGAGGCCTAGGTAGACATTTTAGTAATTCAAATGAGGATAGGGGTTTTTAAACATTGATGTCATTAGGTGAAGATAAATAAGGATTGGTGTATTGTTGAGAAGGGGGAGCTGGTTTCAAGGATTGGTTAGGAATAATATCATGAATAGTGTGAATGGTGTCATAAGAGTCTATGACACCATCATTGGTATAATTAAGATTTTTTTTTTCTTGAGTAAGATATGAATATATGTAGAAGGTTGGGGTGGTTTAAATTAATGCATAAGGAAATATTTATGTTTCGATTGGTCAATGGACTCCTCTAAGGTATGTGGAGAGAGAGTGTGGACCTGATATTATAATTTAAGAAAAAAAGCATTGGTAAAGAGATGGAAAATATTTCATCAGCCATGTTGTGTTCACATTTGTTGGACAATGTCTTCCACCTTTTAACGAAATCTTGGTTAGTTTTTTTTTCAAGTTTTTTACAATTTATAAACTGGGCCAAAGTATTTATAGGAAGATCACCAGTTTGAAACTCTTGGACTAGAACATTTACCAAATATTCCAAACTAGTAATAGAATGAGTTTTAAGTTAGTTGTACCAATCTAAAACATCACCCATGAGGGTTTTGGATAGGAGCTTGGTAGAAGTAAAGGTGTTGAATTTTACCCAATCCTTATAAAGATTCCCAAATGTTTTTATATGAAGGTTAGGATTAGTTGATCCATTATAAGAAATGGTAGGGATGATACCTCTTATATCAATATTAGCAGTTTGAGTGGTAAGAGGCTCATTTTGAAGATGCTTGATGGTTTTGTTGACCAAAGGAGGTTGAGGGATGATATTACCTTGGGAATATAAAATATAAGGTTGGGTAACATTTTTATTATGCATTCCCCAAGATGTTGGTTGAGAATGAGTTTGAATATGGAGAAGGTGATTTTTCATTCTCATCATTTGATTCATATTATGAGCTTGAAAAGTATTAATTTGATTAAGTGTTTTTAACAATATTTGGTGGGTTTGATTGGCATTTTAAGCATTATTTAAATCATTAGAGTTGGAATTAGTGTCTTGGGTACCACTATTGATGTTTATGAGATCTTGAGAGGAAGTATTTTAATGTGAGGCACTAGTGGCAAAATTTGCTTGTGTGGAAAAAGATGGAATAGTGAAGGAATGAGAATAGGAAACACTTGAAGCATGATTACCTTGGGTAAAAAATGATGAAATAGTGGAAGTATTAGAAATAGTGGGTCTTAAAATATGCCTAACAGATTTAAAACATGCTATGTTAGTGGAGATACTAGGCATGAAGGTAGAAGAAGTTAAATAAGAATAGGTCATAATATGAGAAGGGGTCATAACTAAGGGAAGAGGCTAAGGATAAAATAAATTTGTACCTCAAAATCCATTTTAGAATGTGGGAGAAGGTAAATTAGGCTCTTATTATTTACCACTAATCATGAGATGGTAAGTGGTATAAGGACCCTTTCCTTGATGTTGAAGAAACTTGAAGATAAAGAAGAACATTTTAGGGGTATACTCTAACTTGGGTTGATATTATAGTGATAAGAGAGGATTATGATATAAAGAGGAATGAGGAGGGGTCACATAGTTCATTTTGTGAGTGGGTATATGAACATTACTCTCATATAGGAGATGAACCCTACTCTGCATATGGGATATCCTATGAGGGTTAGTAAGACACCATGTTTATTGAATGCAAGTCAATGATGTCTTCAAATAGAAAGTACATGATGAAGGAAAAAGAATAAACAAGGAAAGAGATGTAAAAATTAAAGAGATAGGAAGTGATATAAATAGTATAGAGTCAACTAGGTCAAGTTATTATAGAAAATAAGGTCTAAAATTTTTATAGAGTAGACTGCATCGACCTAGTACAACAAATATAGGTTGAAAAAGTGTATAGGGTCAACTAGGTGTACCTAGTACAATATACATGGAAAAATAGATATCCTATAAGGGACTATGTCAATATAAATGACTATGTACTAGAACAAGAATAAAATTTCAAGTACTTATGAAAGAAACAAATGAAATGAAACACACAATCAATTGGATTGATGAGGTTGATCCAATTGACTACATAACATACAACCTTGTAAAAACACTGGCCAATGGAAGTTTTTACAATACAACATATAATTGAGTAAAAAGAAAGTAATAAATTTGGAAATTAAAATATAACTAAGTGTTTAACCTAAATGTTTTTAGATTATTATAATATAATTTTAGATGTGATAGGAAGTTGGTTGTAAGCAAGGAACTAGGAAACAATCTAGAGGATGGTTTTAGGACATTTGGGATGAAAGGGATCTATATTGGAAATGATAATAGCTTGGTATTGGGGCCTACCCCATAACTTCACACACTATAGTGATAAGGGTATCAAGTGATTAGATAAAATATACCATTAACCACATGTTTATACTTGGCCAAAAAACCAAGCTGGCTCCACCTTGGTGATGAAATCCAAGTAGGTAAGCCTTGGGTAGATAATTGTTAATATGTCTTTTAAATTTTTTTGATTTGGTAGTGTGTGAATAAAAGATAAAATAGTGAAACTAAATGGTATATTTAAAACCACATAGTTATACTATGTGATCTATTCTAAGCATGTGAGTAATAAGAAATGAAAGTGTGAGCTAATTACTAGCATATAAGGGTTAATTGTAAATTTGAAACATAGTAAATTGTTGATTTAGTCGATAGTGTATGAAGATAATATATAATGGGATCAACAGTGTTGCCTCTATACTATAGAAGTAAAGGTATGAAAATGGACTATATCAACAAGGTCAAGCTAGATTTCTAGACAAAATATAGAATATAAAATTACATCGATAGGATGAACCTAATTGATTGTCCAAGGGCATTTTTGAAGACTATAAAATATGAAAAATAGGAATATAAGGAAAGAGAAACAAGGATAGAAAGGAACCTTGCTAGGTTGGATGATGAAGAGATGTGAGATTGTTATTGAATAACCTTGATTAATATTTAAAAATTATGCTATGTCACTTGGGTCAACCTAGCTTTGAAAAAACTATTGTTGACAACCTAAAAAAGTATAGAGTTGATTGGGTTGACCTAATATGGTTAACTGGATGCCTAAAAGTGTACAAGGTTGACTAGGTCAACCTATTATGTTGATCTAGATGTCTAAAATATTGAAAACCTATCCTATGTGGATTGGGTTGACCTAGTAGCTTGTACTAGAAGAAGAACCTACACTAATACAATAGAGTCATATTAATGTGACTGTGTATTAAACCAACACATAAAAATTAGTATTGTGTCGATACAGTTGACCTAACATCAAAAATATATGAAAAATAATTAAATAAGTGAAATAAAACATGTAATGGTTAGATTCACATTGGGTTCATCAAAATGTATGAAATCAAAAATTCATCATGTCTATAAATCAAACCTAACTTGGAGAAGATTGATCATACCATACATTTCCAATTGTGGACACATTTGTTAAGTAGGAACATGACCAATATGGGGATTTAATAGACATAATTAGGGGATTTCTTACCATAATACACTATGATAGAGAGCATTCCAAAGCCTCCAATCAAGAATAATCATGAAATAACCATAAGGGAGTCCTGTGCTTTCATATATCCCTAAACTAATAACAAGTAAAGTAAATCTAATCTTGTGCTCACCAAAGTTGTGGCACAAAGTGGGGGTTAGAAATAGTAAAAGTAAAAATTCATAGATGACATATACTCACATCAATGTATACAAAATCCTAATGTATGGAAGAGAATTAAAAATGCATATATATCTAATATTATAAAGTAGGAATAAATTTAATAATACTTACCTTTGAACATGAACCCATTGAGCCTCAATCTCTCCCTTGACCAAGGTGATTTGTGAGAGGTTTTTGTACATGTAAGGATGACAAGGATAAATCAAATCTAGGATACATAACCTATCAATGCATCCAAAATATTTATCCATAATACAAGGTCCATATCTCCAAATAAAGTATTAAACCCTAACTTCTTCAAGTAGAATGGTGGATAAACAGATGCACAATAACTCTTACTTCTTCTTATGTTATCTAAATAATGGTGAATTGAACTTGTATATATAGTAAAATTTGACCCTAAACCCTTACAAGAATCCCAACCAATAGGGTCAACCCAGTCTACCTAGCATAATTTTGGATAATTATTCACTAGGTCATGAACTAGGTCAGCCAAAGGCGAAACTAGTTCTTAAGTGAAAATTACCTAGAACTATTTAGGGTCAACCTAGTCAACCTAGTATAAATAAATAATAAAAGGGGATTAATTTGAATAATAAGAGGATAAAATGTATGAAATTATTTGAAAGGAAATAGTAGAGAAGAATAAGTTTATGGATAATGTTTTTAGGAGGCAAGTGTGTAGATAATAAGTGGCAAAAAGGACAACAATCTTGTGAAGCACCAATGGTCTATCCACCCCTTTCCTAGCACACCCCTTAAGTCATGAACTCAAAGAGATTAATACTCAATTTTTTATTATAATATATAAAGTGTTATTAAGTGATAAAATTTTGAAAATATTATGTGTATATAAAGAGTTGCTATAGTTTACCATTTTATCCTGTAGACACTTAGAGGTTGTCTAAAAAGCATGATTCTCACTCGAAGCAAATTTTAAAATAATAATAATTATAAAAAAAATCTACATGGGAGGATAATAACTTAATGAAATGTGAATGGGTTTTTCTATATTAACTTAGTGTAATTATCTTAGAAGTTTAGGCCCTAACCTCTATGAACCATTGTTAAGAGTCCTAGACACTCTTAAACCTTCATAAAACCCTAATAAGAACCTGATTGGATATATTTGAGGAAAATTTCATCAAAATAGATGTAAATCCATTTAAAAAACCTAAATAATTTTTTTTAATCATAGGAGGCCATGTTTATGGTACTTATTTGTATGGATATTATACAGACACCTCTAGAAACTATAAGTTTTCATGGTTTTAAGAAAGAAATGTGGTGAAAGACTTAGTAATAAGTTATAAATAATGGGAAGTGATCTATTAATAATTAATTAACATCTCTAAATATTTAAATTTTCACTTACTTGCTTGTAAGTTTCTCTACTAACCTCCTCTAATTAGCTAATTTGCAAAGCTAGTCTAGGTGACCTAGTCATGCAAGGAAGATGAATTTTTAGGTGAGAGATGTTTGAATGGTCTATATATTAGTGAAAATGGTTATTTAAAGAGTTATTAAAGCCTTATAAAATATATATAATGTCTATTTTAACTATATTATTCATCCAAATAGTGCATGGATAGAAGATTGAGTGCTTAGTTGATGTGATCTACTTGATCAATAGAAAAGAGGTGCTAGTTCATGTAGAAATGCATCATGGAGTTAATTAACAACATTGTGACATATGTATATTAAAATTTAGGTTATAATAACCCATTTTTAATATCATCATGAAGGATTTGGATAGTTTTTTCATAAAATTCAATCTATAGGTGTGGTTAGCCACTTAATGGCTCATGGAAAAGGGATCCATTAAGCCACTTTTAATTTTGTTAATTGATGGAAAGAGAGATATTAATCTAAGTGTAGCATAAATTTTCTCTCCATATGTAAAAAATTTGAAAAATTAGATATAAACACCTCAAATGTCCCATTTAAGACACCTATCCATTTAAGTAATGTATGGGGAGAGTAATGGAGACTATTGTAGCAGCTACATGGACACGTTAGCTTTTTATATGCCTAGATTATTATCTCTCTTTCATGAAAAAATATATATATTCAAGAGTTGATATCTTTTTTATTTATTTATTGGTTGGGTATAACAAATCTCTACTAAAATTGTACCTTGCACCTTGAATCAATAGAGAAAGAATAGTTCTAGACTTCTATATGAGTGTTAGTGTGTGTTATTGATTTTTAGAATGTATGAGATTCATATTATTTTATTGGTCCTATCTTACACATAATATAATATTTTTATCCTATTTAGTTTTTATGATGTGTTTATAGGTAGTAGTGTCATTGAAGAGTGAATTGGTTAGTAGTTTCTTATGTAGGCCTATATTATTTGCTTTCAAATTATAGACTCTATACCTAAAATTCATATGAAATATTCATATGAATGATTATTTCAAGAAGTTTTTTTAGTTTTTTGTTTTCATTTGATTAATAAATTTGTTTAAGGATCAGTCAAGAGAGGATAAGTAAGCATTGGTGCATCACCACTCCTAGTATAGGTTTTTTCCCTAAGTTTTCATTTTAACCCTTTTCATCCCAACAAAAATAGGTCTTAGAATAAGAGTTAAATTTGATATATCAAGGGATATATCCCCATAATATATAATTTTTTTTATACTATAGGTAACCCACAACCTTTAGGCCAATCCCATGTTAGTCTATGTTTGAAACAGAATTGAATAGTCTACTTCAAAGGGTGCAACTTAGGTTGCTAACATACACTTTATCTTTCCTCAACCTTGTTGGTACTACATATGATTAAATATGTTATTAATTCAATTTTTTTATTCTTAGGGTAGTATTATGATGATGGTATTAATGGTTTGGATTCAATTCCATTCTTGGTTTGGCCTTATGGGTTTCTTTGGAGCATGGATCTTGGAGACTAGTTCTCATGTTATTCTTATAATTAATTTGTAGTCTTTTGGGTTGGATATTGGAAGCCATTAAAATGAAATTATTTTATTTTATATGTTTTGATAAAGAGAAAGAGAATTATAAATGCAATATATTTGATCTTGCAAAGCATTATAATACTTATTCCACCCTTTTTGAAAGGAGATATATAGTAAATACAAAATTTATTATTTAAATGGGTTATTTTTATTATAAAAATTATTTAAATAATGTTATATTGGTGGTAAAAATATAGTAATGCAAATAAAATATTAATATTTTTTGTTTTATGGGCTTGAAATGGCTTACAACTGCTTAGGCCCTAAAGGTCTAGTTTTTGTTTTTTTAATTTTTAGTACATTTATAACTCACCTAAATATTAAAAAGGTAAATTTATTATGTAATGGACACTACCATGATTTTAAAACATTTTTTATAATCATTTTTTGAGCCAAAAATTTTATTTCTAAAGTTGGAGGTCATAATTGGCCTCAAATCCTTTATAAAATGTATGCACTTTAAATAATTAATATATGCAATCTGTAATGTGCAAAATTTCTAATTATAAATTTTGATTGAAATTTATAATTTTTTAATCATTTAGGATTCCATTTTTCAATTTTAGGTGTTGTATATAACTTGTGACAAAAAATTTAAATTATTTTTTGTAAGGCACTTTTCCATTGAATATGCCCTTTATTTTTAGGGTTGACCCCTTTCTATAGGACAATCCAACCTTAGTATATAGTCATAAATATGACCATATATTAGATTGTTAAGTCACAAAGGGACAAAAGAAAAGGTGTGAGAGTAATGGCTAGTAAGTGGTTAAGGTTGGGTCCATCCATCTAGAGTGGTCCATGGTATAATCCATGTAACTTAATATGATAAAAAGAAATATAAATTGATTGAAAGTAGTTATGTTTAATTTAAAATTTCATTGCTTAAATTTTGAGTTGGAATTTATTTTTAATTTTTTTAATATTATTTAATTTTTTTTAATATTTATTCAAATCACATAGTTTGATATTATATAGTTTTTGGTCTATAATTTTTTAAATTTGAACTTTTCTATAATATTTATACTCTTTTTATACATTTGTTTCAATATATTGGAATTCATGGGGGATAGGTGACCCAAAACGGAAACCCATTAAAAATTTCCCCCCTTCCTTATGGAAGTGGTTTTAGGGCTTCAAACCTTATATATTTTATGTATGAATTATTTCTCTATGAGAGACAATTTTAGCCTTAATGGATTTTGTGGGCTCCAAAAGACCCTATGATGGGTTAAATTGAAAAATAACCCCCCTTGGTTTTTCACCCTATACCATGTAAAATAACATTTAATACCTAAAAATAAAACTAACTATAACTTTATTAATAAACTTAGATATAGGATACTAGTAATAGTTGAATGGATCTTGAATCTCCCAATAATTATTTCTCATAGCATGAGATCCTAAGACCACCTAGAGGAAATCTAATAAGCCCAATACCTAAAAAAATATACCCAAACCAAGTTTGCATCAAATGGAATAGAATTACTTAATGTAAAAATATTGTAAATCCCATTAATAGTGGTTGTCAAGGGGTGGGGAATGTGGAGAATTATTATTATGGAAAAGTCATCTTTTAAACCTTCCTTCCCCTTTTAAAAATGTTAATTTTCAAAAAATGGAAAGCGAAGATTAAAGATTTTTTTCCTTCATTGAGAATTCATAAGATTTCCTTAAGCTATCTAGATCTAATGACTGTGATAAGAGAAATCAAAAAGTTGAGATGGAATGATCAATCCTAAAAGAGATAAACATAGATATTTTAGACCCATTTTGAGGTCATATGAAGATCATGAGATCTTATTGTTAAGCAATTTAAATAAAGGTAATTCAACTTGAAAATGGAATTGATTTATGAATTAATGTGCGAAATAGGTCCTACAATTAGTTGGAATCACCCAATTTCCCATTTGATCCCTATTAAGAGTTATGAAAAATTATTTGAGCAAAAAGATGCTCAAACCGACCTCATTTTATTTGAGTGTTTAATTTAGGCCTTAGTGTCATGGGGACTATTAGCTATAAAAAGTCATTTATAGGATAGTTAAGGTCTTTTACGCCTATTAAAACAACTAGGACCGAAATGTGGTATATTGATCATGAGTCTACTTGAAAATTGAAATATATTCATATCTAAGCATGTTATTTTTATTTGGCATATTGTCCGTATTGTGCTAAAAATATGGATAACTTATTGATGATGATGGATATATAAAATATGCATTGTACATTATCCAAAAAAATGGATTTTATTATTATTATTTTTGTGTCTTATTTTGGGCATGATTTCCATTTTTACCTTATATACACATGATATATGATGTACATAAACAAAATATCCATATTTTGTATCCAGGCAACCAAATATTTTCCATCAAACATAGCAAGTCCACTTTGGGAATAATATTCCTAGTACTCAAATTAGTTGATCCATTGGTTTATCAAACCCACATCATTTTATTTGAGTTTTCATTTTATGACTTAGGATCATTAGATATAATATGTCTACATATCCAGTTATAAGATAGTTTAGGTCCTACAAGAATACGAAAGAAAGTAGGGATAACATGGTGTCATAATGATCATGTGTCCACTTTCAAATTTAAATTTTAATTATTTTAGGAATGTGATTTTTATATAATAAATTATTCATATCATGCCCAAAATGTATCTAGACTATTGTAAGTGTAGATGTATAGAATGTGCATTACACATGAACTCAGATACTCATGCATCATATGTCTTGGGTAACAAAAGAAACATGTGTTCCTTCTCATGTGAATTAAAATAATTTTTATAATGGTATTACTCATATTTAATTTTTTTATATTATAATCTATGTTGCATATTTTATTCCTTAACTTTTCAATTTTACCATATATTCCTTATGTTCTTTTCTTCGCATTGTTTCCCAAATCATGTGTCAATTATTCATTCTATTTCTTCATACTCTTTCTCACACATCTTAAATATCCAATCTATTTAGAATTTACAAATGTATTTTCCCTTAATTATCTACATTTAAAATAGGTTATATATCTACCCTCTAGATGATTTTATCTTGTCTCCATTCTTTACAAATTTTCATGAAATTATGCATGGACCAGTTTTTTCCACTTCAATTTATTGTAGTTGTTTTTTGAGAAATTAATTTTGTAATATGTGCTAATATTAAGTCTCTTACCTAAAATTAAACTTATTTTATCTTCATATTAATATTTTTTTTTACTATTTTGTATTTCTTTCTAACTTTTCGTGCACTTTCTTATGTACTTCTTGTATATACTTTGTAAAATTTTCTACTTTAAAACTTTTATTTAGCTCATCTCACATAATTATGAAAACATTCTTATAATTGACCCATAAACAAATTTAAATGGTGTCTTACTTGTACTTCTATTCACAAAATTATTAAATTCAAACTTATCTTGCATTATAATACTATCCCATTTTCTCAACTTACCATCAACTAAACATCTCAAAATATTACCCAAACTTATGTTGGATACCTCTATTTTTATATTTTTTTACTATGGTATGATAAAATTAAATTTATTTTAATATTCAATTTACTATTTAATGTCCTCCATAAATTTCCAACAAATTTCACATCTTTATATAATATTATACTATGTGGTAAACCATGCAGTCTTAAAACTTCTTTGAAAAATAAATTAGCAATGTTTGTCACATCAGTAGTATTTATACATGACACAAAAATGTGCCATATTAAAAAATATATCAACTATCACAAATACTAAATCATTTTTTTTACATTCTAGGTAAACCTAAAATTGAATCCATGTTTATATATTCTTATAATTTCTTGGTAATGGTTGATACAACCTTATATTTTGACTTCTCCCTTTTTATAATTGGTAAAATATACACTCTTAAATAAATTTCCATACATATATACTCATTCTGGGTGAAAAATAATATTTTTACACTTTCTCTAATGTTTTTTCATCACCAAAATAACATGACTATTCTCCACAATGTTTTTTCTTGGTCAAATTCTCCTACATTGAACCTCTTAGTATACAAAATTGTCTTCTTTTGAATGAAAATCCTACTTGAATAAAATGCTTTAACCATGGTCTTATATATTTACTCATTAGTTTTGTACATTAATTCCATGCTTCTTGAGAATATTATTCTCCTTCATATTATTATTTCATAAGATAAAATCCAATGACTTCCACTCTTAAATCTTTTAACAAAATAATTCTTCTACTTAATGCATCAACAACTCTACTAGATTTTCCTCTCCTATCTTTAAAAAAAAATATTTAGGAATTCAACCCATCTCATTTGTCTTTGATTCAACTTATTATGAATATTTTCACTCTGCATCATTTAATTTTTCACTAAAATATGCAATGGTGTTTCCTTATTGAATCAATATTTTTCTTATTGTTGTGTTATTCACATCAAAATCCACCTAAAATATTTAAATAAAATATGAAAATGTTAATACTAGTTGCCTATTATCTTCTTAGTCATCTATTAGAAACAATATTATACTTATGTTATCCATATAAATCCCCTTTCATCTTTGTGAGTCACATCAATGATTGTTACACACATGCACTAAGATTCAGATAAAAAAAATCTAGTCCATGAAAACTATGTTCCTCAAATTTACTTTTTAGAGACAACCAATCCAATATAGCTCACACATTTTTTAGATCCATTTTAAAACTTTTTGATATATCACAATTTAAATAATACCAATTATTTATTCATGAAACTACATTTCTTCAAATTCACAAGTAACTTTTCATCTCTCAATTTTTATAAAAATTTGTTTAAATGTCAAAAATGTTATTACTTTTTTCTACTAAAAATCAATATGTCATCAAGATAAATGATAAAAAAAACTTAACCATTTTTTTTAAGAACTTCATTCATCAATCTCATTAAACTACTCAGTGTATTAGTTAACACAAATGGTATAACTAACCACTCATATAATCCTTATTGTGTTTTTAATGTTGTTTTCCATTCACCTCTCTCTTTTATTTTAATATGATTATGTTCACTCTTTAAATCAAATTTCATTAATTATCTCAGTCCATTCAAGAAATCCATTAAATCATCCATGTGTGGAAATGGAAATCTATACTTCATAGCAATCTTGTTGATGACTCATGGATCTGTTCATATTATCCATTCTCCATTTTTATTAGGTGTTAATATTATTGGTATGGAACATGGGATAAAACTTCCTATGAATAAATTTTTATTTAATATCTCTTAAAATTGTCTTTGTACGTTTGCACTCTCTTTGGGAGTTAGTCTATGTGTAACTATGTCTAGTAAACTCAAACTAGGTATCAAATCCATTGTGATGACTTATGATTATCATAAATGGTAATCCATATATATAATTATTAGATATGATCTCCTTAAACTCACATAATATCTATTTTTTTTCATGTGGAAGTATTTATTCTTCTTATACACTTGAATCTTATTGTGTTGGTTTTGAAATTATCACATAACATGTGCTCTACTTCACTTCATTCATAAATTATTTTCTTGAAATCATCAATAATTTTAGACTCTTGTTAACCTCTTCACACTTATTTTTTATAGGATTCACTATGTATATTACTCCATATGTCCATAATGTATATGCATTAGCAATGATATCATGTTTTTACCTACATTAAAAATCCAAGGCCTTCTAAGAAAAATATGGCAAACATCCCTAAACATTATGTCACATAAATCCTCATTTTTAAATGTATCAGTATAAAAAATTACTAGAAATTATTCATTAACTAAAAAATGATGTCCTTTCAATACCAATAAACATTATACATATTCAAATATAAAATTATCTTTAGTTTAAATTTATCTACCATTTCTTATGAAACAATATTATATGTGATTCCACTATCAAAAATCAACTTGTAGCATTTGCCTTCAGATTTGTAAATTATTCTAAACAAATTAGTTTTCTGTGTAGGACTATTTTCCTATTTATTTGGTTCAAAAAATTTCTCTTCATCATTATTTTACCAACACCCCTTCTTTCCATAGGAAATGGGGACCCAATTTTTTTAGATTATTGTCTTGATTTTGAGCCCACTCTTCTATGTGTTTATGCAATTTTTGGGATAAGATCATGACTTGGCCTTTCATATTTTGGTAGAGTAGAATTAATATTATGTTTTAATAGATTAAATACTTTTTTTATATCAAGTTTGTTACCTTGAGCTAATTTTTGTGGACTTATGTTTTCATGGAATATATTTGTTATCCTCTTTGGACGTATTTTTTTAGGGCTTATGCAAATTATTTTTTTAAGACTTATTCCTTTAGAATTATCCTATTTGTCTTTGTCAATAATTTTTTCCATTTATGAATTCTTTCAGACTTATCTTTATCAGAGAAATTATGTAGACATTTTTTTTGAAACAATTCCTTCGATGGAATTGGTCTATGGTTTTTTTTATTGCAGGCATTTTGCCAAATGTAATTGGCATTTCACATTAGCCCCTTTGAACCTACCCTTTAACCTTTTAATATTATCCTTTGTAATTTACAAGGTAGACCCTTTGGGACTTTTATCATGGATAAATTACCTATAAAGTAGACCCTTTAGATTGTTTCTAGATTACCCTTCAAAATTTTGGAATTACCTTTCAAGACTTTTGAAGTGACCTTTTTGCCTTGTCAACCTACACTTCAAGTTTTTTGCAATGTGTCCTTTATAATTTTTATTGTGGCCATTTTTCTTGATAGAATTCCTTTGAGACTTTTATAATTGTCCCTTCATCCCTTCACACTTTCCTTCATGAATTTTTTCCCTTACCTTCAACTTTTCCTTTGGACATTTTGTTTAAGACACTTTCTTCGAGCCAATTGAATTCCCTCAAACATTTTTTTCTAAAAAGATAAGACCTTTTAGGAGAATTTTTGTGGATATTTTGTCTGACATAATTCCTTTGATACTTTTTTAAAGGACCCCCTTTTTACCTTCAAATTACCCTTCATAACTTTTATCAAGGGTATATGCCCTTTGGAATTTTTGAACATGCCTTTCAGCCTTTCAAAAGTGCCATTCAAGACTTTTGTAGTTTCCCTTCAAGACTTTTCTCCTACACATTCACCCTAGACCAAATTCTTTTGGAAATTTTATCCAACACAAAAGTCCTAAAAAAATTACCCTAAAGGGCACATCCCCTTCAAACTTCCTGAACCTACCCTTCAGACATTTTGAAAGTGAGCATTTTTGTCCTTTTGAAGTGGCCACATGCCCTTTTATAATTTTATTATAGACCCTTTCCATCTAAGACTTACCCTTCGAGACTTTTGTCTGTCATGTCCCCTTTTTCATGGACATTGATAGGCTTGATGATTAGCCTATTATGCGACCTTCGTAGGCTGATTGGATGGATAGAGGGTCATGATGGAGATTGGCTTGGCTTTGATTTACAAAATTCCTATAGTTCACTCTCATTCAGGTTATTTCAGACACATTGGGCTTGAGCTCCTATTATTTAGGGATATTTGACATACAACAGAGCACCCTTGTTTTGATATGGTCATATGCAGAATCACTCCCTGGTTCACCAGCTTCAGACAGTTCGAGGATCCGACATGTATTGATGGAGATATTAATATTTGATTGATTTAATCAAATATTAATTATTTGGTCTAATTTTAAATTAGATATTAATTAATTAATTATTTGGTCTAATTTTAAATTAGATATTAATTAATTATTAATTATTAATTAATTGGTCTAATTTTAAGACCCAAATTCTAATTTAAGAAGCCCAAGTTCTAATTTGAGGAATTCTAATTTTAGAACCCCAAGTTCTAATTTGAGGAAATCTAATTTTAGCAAGCACACCTTTGGAAGGGTATAAGAGTTTCTCATGGGAGAGAGTTGGAATTATGAATTGATTATTGATTTTGATATTGAAGAAATTCTTCAGTGAAGACTGAGCCAAGGGTTCCAGGATTCCATCTGCAGTGGAGAACGTCAACTCTTCATTGTGTGCGATTTAGAGGCTATGAGATATCAGCTAATTTATTGCCAAATTGAGAGATAGCTTCATACAGAAGTTATCACAGAGGTACAAATTTGAGAGATAGCTTCACACAAAAGTTATCACAGTATTTCAGGGAATTTGAGAGATAACTTCACCCAGAAGTTATCATAGTAATTCAGGTATTTATTTTATTAGTTGTTATTCAATAAATTATATAGATAGAGATATTTTGATTAGAATTGTATATCTTCAAATCAGGGGTGAAAATAGATAGGTTGTGCTTATTGGGCGGCCGTACGAAGTCCATATAGGGCCGTACAGATCCAGGCAGAGATCGACCATGGCAGAAAGAGATCCCCAGTGATCGACATCGACCGACTGGAGACCGACGTCAACAGTGAAGGACTGATAGAGACCGACGTTGGCAGTATATCAACTGACGTCAGTGACTGTGTGTTCAACATAGCAAGCCAAGACATACAGATTCAAGCTCAAGTGCCAGACTTGCAAAAGTTAGTCAGGGTTTTAAGGTTGTATCTGAATATTCCTTTTATGCATGATTGAGAACATCTATTGTAACCATCTGGACAATAATAAGATTAGTGATTTTCCAGCTAAGAGATTTACTGTGGTTTCTTGTTATTTGAATTTATTCTACAAATTCGTATCTTTGTTCAGAGCTTTTGTCTTTCTATATTCCCTGTTTGAAGGGGATATTACAGTTGTTCAAAGCTTTTATAGGAGAAAAAGGAGCCCCTAAGTAAGGGACATCACAGTGGTATCATAGCTTTTGCTTAGAAAAAGGAGCCCCTAAGTAAGGGACATCATAGTGGTATCAGAGCCAAATTTTTGCCATCCTGTTGGGCACATCAGAGCTAATGTCTTGCCATCCTGTTGGGTAGTTTGGGTAGATTGAATCAGTAAAGTATCATGATGACTTCATGTACTCAGAAATAGTGGGACAAGGATATGAAGAAGCTGAAACAAAGTTTGAACCAGTTGGTTGAAACCCAGAGGAGGATGAATGAAACTCTTTCAGATCCTACATTTGAAGACAAATTAGTACGGTATATGGCATCCATTCGTAAAAGGTCCACATCACAAAATAGAATGAAGGAGAAACAAGAGGTCTCTACAGGGGTTGAGGGCAGCCTACACCAGTTGTTAGACATGTTGATTTGACTCAAGAGGATATGAGGGCAGCCATGGGAAATGAGTTGTCTATATCAGCTTTGCAAGAAGTTCCACTTGAGACTTCTACATTGGAGACTAGCATAGAGCATGCTAATGATATGGATAATAAGAGTATGGATTCTTTGCATGATCATATTGCTCCTTCATCTTCACATCAAGAACATCAAACTTGGACGGATATGGAAAGGACCCAAAATTTATGTGATATGTGGTCACAAAAGATCAAAGAGGCTAGATTAGTGGCTACCAATGCGAGACAACATCTTCAAAACATAAGGAGATAGAAAGGAGTTACATCAGGTTCTTCTTGTGATGACTTATAGTAGATCAAGGAGGGCATGGAGGTAATGAAGGTGGCTCACTCAGATTCTGAGAGACATGTGGATGAGCTTAGTCATGGGGATTTAGACTCTCAGTTAGTTGCAGAGGACGTGGGAGTGGGAGATTGTGAGGATGAGATAGTTTCAGTAGCAGTCTCTTCAAAGATAGATGAGGATGAGTCTGATGTTTGCACTCAGAGTGTAGAGGTGTACCCAGATGTTAGTACATTGAGTGTTGATGATCTCTCAGATATGGCAGAGATTGTAGTAGAGTCCTAGGATCTGATTATTATAGATGACACCTAGGAGAATGCAGTGGACAGTTTTGAGGACTTAGTTTTACCGGCAATTTCTTTTAGAATGGAAGAGTTAGATAGTGATGTTATAGTTGTTGATACTCCGTATGTTGATATGAGCTTTGGAGTTGATTCACAGAGTATGGATGGTAGTACTCTGGAGATCAGTGATTTTGAGTCTACTCTTTTGGACCATGCATCAAAGGAGGATTGTAGGAGACAATCTAGCCAGTGCCACCATGTGTCTAGTTAGCTGAGAGTTAGTGAGCGAGACATTGCTACCGCTTGCAAGCATTTTGATGCTGCTCATCAGTTGTTAATAGTTTATGGATGGGGTTTTCCTACTAGCATCGAGTAGGGAGGCAGTTATTTATCCTTGATAGAGATCCACTCTTTATGGGAGGCTATCCAGATTCTGAGACAGGATTATATGCAGTTGGTAGCCGATAGAGATTATCTTATGGAGTGGGGCAACACAGCATATGATGCATTGTTGGTCGAGGAAGATAAGGTGAGTGAGCTTACTTAGCAACTAGAGGTGACTTTTGATATTCTTGAGAGTACACAGCTAGCTTATGAGGAGTCACAATTTCATTTGGCTAAGGTGACCATGGAGCTAGAGCATTTGAGATCTTCACCAGCTCCAGACCCAGATCATTCATATATTAAGGTGGTTGGTGATGAGTACATTCCTACAGTTGTTGCTGAGGAACATGTTGTTGAGGCTAACACACATGTTCAAGATTTGGGAGTACCTAGTCCTGATGAGTTTGGGATGCCAGTGGAGTCGAGTCTCCAGATTGATTCTTCTCACACAGATGACAATGTGGTACAGTTGGTTGTGCTGCCTTTATAGAGGGATCAGTTTTGGTGTGTGGGGGAGTATGTCGATGCTTCCACATATAATTTTTACTGCATGAAGTCATTCATGGAGTATTTGTTGGATAGTGCAGGTGTTCATCTGGATTCGCATAGGGTGATAGAAGGTGTTCTCATCCAAGGTACTGGTGCTATTAGTAGATTGGGTGGGGAGATTATAGGGATCCTATCTACTATGCTACCTCACAAGGATTTTGAGGTTGGGTATGCTCATTATTCTTCTTTTGACCCAGAGAGAGAAGATTTGATTTCACACAGGTGTAGATCGGCTCTAGTTTCTTACCATCCATTATGGGATGGATTGGCACCTTCTCTTGCAGATGGAATTGGCAGTTTGAGTTGTTCATTCTACTTGGTTATGATGCTTCGAGAGTTTGGTTCTCATGTGTTCTCGACTATGGTAGTTGGGCTCTTAGAGTTTGGTTGAGTTGCATTTGCCAATTTGATTATGGGTTTCTCTTTGTTCTACTTCTGATGATATTCCAGGTACTTGCATTGATTTACAGCAGTGTAGAGCATAATTACATTTGGGATCCAGGTGGATTGAGTGGTTCATTGTTCTGAGATTGCTTGGGGACAAGCAATTTTTGGAGGGGCGGATTGTCATGTCCCCTTTTTTGTGGACATTGACAGGCTTGATGATTAGCCTATTATGCAACCTTCATAGGCTGATTGGATGGATAGAGGGTCATGATGGAGATTGGCCTGGCTTTGATTTATAGAATTCCTATAGTTGGCTCTCATTCAGGTTATTTGAGACACATTGGGCCTGAGCTCCTATTATTTAGGGATATTTGACATACATTAGAGCACCCTTATTTTGATATGGTCATATGCAGAATCACTCCCTAGTTCACTAGCTTCAGACGGTTCGAGGATCTGACATGTATTGAGGGAGATATTAATATTTGATTGATATAATCAAATATTAATTATTTGGTCTAATTTTAAATTAGATATTAATTAATTATTAATTATTAATTAATTGGTCTAATTTTAAGACCCAAATTCTAATTTAAGAAGCCCAAGTTCTAATTTGAGGAATTCTAATTTTAGAACCCCAAGTTCTAATTTGAGGAAATCTAATTTTAGCAAGCACACCTTTGGAAGGGTATAAGAGTTTCTCATGGGAGAGAGTTGGAATTATGAATTGATTATTGATTTTGATATTGAAGAAATTCTTCAGTGAAGACTGAGCCAAGGGTTCCAGGATTCCATCTGCAGTGGAGAACGTCAACTCTTCATTGTGTACGATTTAGAGGCTATGAGATATCAGCTGATTTATTGCCAAATTGAGAGATAGCTTTATACAAAAGTTATCACAGAGGTACAGATTTGAGAGATAGCTTCACACAGAAGTTATCACAGTATTTCAGGGAATTTGAGAGATAACTTCACCCAAAAGTTATCACATTAATTTAGGTATTTATTTTATTAGTTGTTATTCAATAAATTATACAGATAGAGATATTCTATATTAGAATTGTATATCTTCAGATCAGGGGTGAAAACAGACAGGTTGTGCTTATTGGGCGGCCATACGAAGTCCATATAGGGCCGTACAGATCTAGGTAGAGACCGACCACGGCAAAAAGAGATCCCCAGTGACCGACATCGGCCAACTGGAGACCAACATCGACAGTGAAGGACTGACAGAGACTGACATCGGTAGTATATCAATCGACATCGGTGACTGTGTGTTCGACACAGCAAACTGAGACATACAAATTCAAGCTCAAGTGCTAGACTTGCAAAAGTTAATCAGGGTTTTAAGGCCATATCTAAATATTCCTTTTATGCATGACTGAGAACATCTATTGTAACCATTTGGACAATAATAAGATTAGTGATTTTCCAGCTAAGAGATTTACTGTGGTTTCTTGTTATTTGAATTTATTCTGCAAATTCGTATCTTTGTTCAGAGATTTTGTGTTTCTATATTCCCTGTTTGAATGGGATATTACAGTTGTTTAGAGCTTTTGTAGGAGAAAAAGGAGCCCCTAAGTAAGGGACATCACAGTGGTATCAGAGCTTTTGCTTAGAAAAAGGAGCCCCTAAGTAAGGGACATCATATTGTCCCAGGCCTTTTTCCCTTTGACCAATTCCTTTGGAACTTTTATTCCATCCCTTTTATCTTTCAGCTAATTCTTTCAGATAATTTATCTGAGAGAAAAGAACCCTTCGAGAGAATTTTTGAAAACATTTTATCTAAAACAATTCCCTTTCATAAGTCCCAAAAAATATTCCTTACATAAAAACCCTAAAATAAATGCTAGGCTACCATGTGGCACCTTTTCTTAGAGATCATTCCATTATGTTTTGAGCACAATTCAATATTTTTAGCCTAGGCAAATCATATTTTATTAATACTAAAACCTTAGGAAAAATGTTCATGTAGGGTCCTTTTATATGTTTTCCAAAGTATTGTGCTAAGTATGTCATTTTTGTTTGTAAAAATAGGAAGTCTGAAGGAAATGACATGTGTTAGTTGATGAGATTAAATTTGACAGTCATGTGGATTTCATTTGATAGCTATGAATATTTTATTTTATGGTCACATGAACATCAAATTTAACATCAACAATGTGCTAAAATTCTAAGATTAAATTTGATAGACGTGTAGACATCATTTGTCAATCACATAGACATAATTTGATGTTCACATGAACATCAAAATTAACCTTGGAAATAGACTAATTTATGGAAATAAATTTGATAGTCATTTGGATGTCATTTTATGTCCATGAGGATGTTGATTAATGGTCATATGAATGTCAAATTTAATATAGTAAACTATCCATTTGGATTCAAACCAAGATCCTATGGCATGTATTTCCTAGGCCCATTTGATTGGATGATGCAAGAGTGAGTTGAAATGCCAAATCTATGTGAGAGTGACAAGTATCACCACCATGGATCCTAGTACATAGATCCAATGACCCATGGGAAGAATAAAAGAGCCCAATACATATAACTTAGAAGCCCTGAGAATATGCCAAGTGGCACACATATGAAATAGAGCAAAATAGGATGTGAAAAGAGTTAATCTCATGAGATTCAATGTGTCAAAGCACTAAAATCCAATTAACCATGTTAAAACTAGTGTAAAATATTAATGGTGTGAGATTAACATGGACTTTTCAAAGGTCTTAGAACCAATAAAGAACTACCAAGTGGCATAAAAGCATCTAAAGCATGTAGATGCCCTGGAAAGCTACCAAGTGGCACACTTGTATTCCATCAAGTAAGAGATCAATGATGCAAGTCCTATGTAGACTTTTCAAATATCTTGGACAAAATCAAGTGTTGACACATGTCATATTTTTAGAGCTTTCTAGAAATTATGGGTAGAATACTTAGATCTTTAGACCACTCAAGCTATTAATAGAAATTGGGTCTCACAATTGAGCTAAACCATGAACATGCATATTTTAAACAAAATGGCTAATATAAAAGTAAATATTTAGGTTTTACAAAAGGACACAGGCAATCATGTAATGCATAGTTGAGATTAGTTAAGACTAATAGTAGTGTTATTGGTTTTAAAACATTGGTAAAGTGATATTGGTACTTCATGCATATATCTAAGTTCCATTTTAGGTGGCTAATCTAAAAGATTGACGTGTTTTTTTCATACCTATAAAAAGAGGCATGTGTAGTTTTGGTAAATGGTGCTTCTACTTCTAGTTTGCATATAATTTGAGCTATAATTGTATAAAGTTACTTGTGTTATTTTTAACATACACATGATACACATATTTGGGAAAGGATATTTTAAATAGATAACATTAAGTAGACTCTTATACGGTTTTAAACCACATTATAACTACATGTCCTAACTATCACATGTAATGAACTTGGAGGTTGAGGTGTCCCCTTCCCCGAGTCTAAATCAAAATTGTAATCCAACTTGGATTTTTGTTAGAGAATTTTTGAATACATGAGCAACATCACTTTTTATAGTCATAAAATGTGTTTGTGTATTTTCTATCCAATTTTGTGCAATTAGTTATTACTTTTATTTGGTTGTATGTTTCAATAATTTGTAAGTGTGAAAAATCTATGAATAGATTCTATATTGTTTTTATTGATATACTAATTTATAGGTGTGAAATAGCTACTCAAGGATTGGTTAGAAAATTGTTCAATATAATCAAGTCTAAATTGATTCATAATTCTTATTGTGCATGAGTGTTTTCTTGGATGTAGTTTTTTATATGTATGCAATAGCTACCTTAGATACTTCAATAACCTAATCCATAATCTTATAATTAAGGGTGTGTAATATTTACCATAAAATAAGAAACCTTTATTTAAGTATTTCTGAGTTTATTGCATCTCTATCTTCCTATAATCCTTAGCTGTGTTTGACTATTTGTATGTAATTGCTACTAGCAATAGGCATAGGTTTTGAGAGCACTTATCCTTTTAGAAAATAGATAAGGGAGTAGTTCTTGAAAACCACAAAAGATTTATTTTCTTCCTTACCCTCCCCTCCTTTTTTGAGTTTTGTTTGAGACCTTCCCACTCTAGATTAACAACCAACCACCCAATCAACTCATGTAGAGATTCACTACCCCTATTAGAACCACACCTCCATCTAAAAATCTTGTTAATAACCTATATGCCCTACCATATATTCTATCAATAGGTTGAAATAGACCACATACCCATAAATCATGCCCTATAGTGGAGTTTACCTCTATTAAGATCCTAAAATGTTATAGGTTACCTTGTTATAATTATAGTGTGCTTAAAACCCATAACAACAGTTAACTAGTGCTAGAAGGAGGTATAACATAGTATTTATCCTTTGTATAGAGTCACATAAGATTCACCTAAGAGAGTGACTAGATCTAATTCATAAGTTGGTTTATTAGTCTCACCTTTGTCAAATCATAAGAGACTAAGAATTTTGCCAATAGCCCTAATCTAGAACAATCCTCCTCTACTAGGGAACCCATTACTTATAAAGAACCCTTTACCTATTAATCAATCAATGGCTCAACAACAACCTTGGTTAATTGGATATTCTATTGTCATCCTAAGAGACATGCATGTCTTTATAATATTGAAAAGTACTTTTCATCCTTTTCTCCTTCATGAGCAAGGACAATAAAGGAACATATTAAGTCATTTAAAGCTGATTTAAGGCTAATGAATATTATAGATGAATATGTTTCATGAATATTATTCCCTTTTGCTTTATTTATTCTACTCATAAGTATTTAAATCTAACAAAAAATTTGATAAATTCTTGGGATGAATGTTAAACAACTTTTTTTGTGCAGTTTCGATAGGTCACCAATCTTTTTTTGGTATACTATCACTTCATCAACATGAAGAGGGAGCTTAATGAAGCCATATGTGATTTTAATGTAAGATGGAAAAATATGTACAATTGTTTGACCCCAAGATATAAACTAGAGGTAGTATTAACATTCTAAAATGTATAATAATGCCTTGGACCCTATCACTACTATGTTCTTTAGAAGAGAAATTATGAACAACACTTTGGAATTATCATTCAAAGAGGCTATCACCATAGATAGATAGCTTAATCCTTAGATGATTTGAGTACCTAGTGTTAATAACTATTTTATAGCACTAAATCTAGTTCTACATGCAAGGTAGAATGTTTTAACATTTAATCAGAACTAGTTATATATGCTACCTCCTTTGACATAGACAACATAGTAGAATTTTGGATATTTGAAAAATTATGCTACGAGAAATGGTTATCAATAGAACTAGCAAGAAACTACACTTCCCACTACTATTCTAGAAGGTATAGATTCTATAAAGGCATAGTTGGATTCTATTTAGAAAATGGTTTAAAAGTTGAGCAATGATTTTTTGAATATGCAAACAAAGATGGCCAATGCAAATGACCCAAATATAAATTAGAATAATGTATTCTAGAGATATAATAGACCTTTCAACAGGCTTGAATATCTTAGCAAGCTTCTAGTGATCAATATAGTAGAGATAGCTCTTCCCAATTGGTACATAATTCAAAATAGTTTTGAGCATGATGATCTCAACTACGTTGAATTTCGCATAGCATTTAAAATCTTCTAAAGAGAGGTGATTAGACAAGATCAAATGTATAATATGCTTGATCATCATTTAGATCCTCTCTTCTAACACTGCCATGTTTTTTGAAACTCATGGGTTTCCTTTCCTAGGCAAAGATGATAATGAGCCTGAAGATAATATGGACAAAGTTTATGCTTTCCAACAATTCTAAAGAGGTGCATATAATCTAAGGAATAAATAGCCACTCACAACATCAACTCTTTAAAATACCATGGTGATTCCTCATAATCCTAAGGTAGACAATAATCCACCCCTCCAAAAGGGAATGATTAGTAGCAAAGTAAGGAAGAATCAAGCAAAGGAGGATATAATATTGCTAAATATATGAAGAAGATCAAGGTAAATATAAATCTCTACGAGTTAGCTCAAATCATTAAATAAATGGAGTTTCTCTATAAATCCATCACTGGAAAGGTGCCTATAGAGAAATTTAAAGTATCCATAGATAATTCAATAGATTCTAATAAAAATGTCATCTACAAGAGCAAGTCATAAGGTCCACCCTTTATGTTGAATATATGGGCTTTTGGTAAGAATATTCATAACTATTTAGTTGATTCTAGAGCATATGCAACTTTCATGCCTACATCTATATGTCAAAATCTTGGTTTGACACCAAGCCCTTCAAAGAGGATAGTTTTTCAATTGGGCAAGATAGTGGTCCCAATCATTAGAGAATTGAATAATGTGTGCATCTAGGTATAATATAAGCCAAGATTCCAAATGAATATTAATATTTTAGTGGTGGACATACTTGAAGGCTATGATCTGCTATTGAGCAAGGATTGGTTCAAAACACTTAATGGGTACCTCTCTACAAAAATTTATCATATATGGATGCCATTGCGAGGATTTATGAATCAAATTAGAATTGATAGAGAACTGAGAATGAAGTATCCCATTACAAAATATAATGTCAAGAATGGAGAGGTAAAGTATGACTCACCCAACCTTGGTATTTATACTTTTACTAGTTAAAATCAAGTACAAAAATTAGAACTTGAAGGTTTCAATTAGCTATGGACTCTAGACTTTGATGGTGCTAGATCTAAGAAAGGACCAGGCATTGGAATCGAGTTGGTTGACCCATAAGTTAATAAATTATTAGCAGCATATAGATTACAATTTTTTTGCACTAAAAATAGAGCTAATTATGAGGCTCTAATTTTGGGTCTATAGTTTGTACTTAATAATAATGTGAAGTAGATATCAATGTTTTGGGATTTAGAGCTAGTGGTCAAACAAATCATAAATAAATATCAATGAAAATTATCATATTTGAAGAGATACAAGCATAAATCATGGGACCCAATTGAAATATTTTAATCTTTCAACATCATGGTACTTCCAAGAGAGCAAAATCAAACTTCTAATTCATTAGCTGTTACTATTGCTAATCTGGAGACAATATAATAATCTAAGGTAAAGAAGTTCTAAATTGAAATGGTACCATGCCCTATATAACATAGAAAATTTCCATGTCTTTGATGATGACCAATAGATTATCTAGTTTCTAACCAATTTAAGGGAGTTCAAATCCCAAATCATTAATGAAAAGGAAATTAATCACATATGTCAAGAGGAATCAGATAAAGAGGGCATTCTTCATCTCAAAGAGAGTCAAATTCTAGCTAACTTGGTCTCCTTGAAAAGATATTTTATCATAGATACTCAGGTACATCAATTAATAGAATTAAAGGTCAATGAATTAGACTTTACAAAGGAAAATCTAGAAAATGAGCATAACTCGTGTTATGTGAATATTGGTCTTAGCTAAACCCAATAAGAAATGTAGTAAGGGATTTAATCTCTTAATATAGAGACATCATCACTTGGAAATATGAAGATTTGAAAGTTTATGAATCTTAGGTCATTAATCACATGATTCCCTTGAATCCAAATTAGAAGCCATTTAGACAAAGGCAAAGACTAGTCAATCCTATTCTAGATCCTCTCATTCTGAGAGAAGTGGAGAAGATTTTAAATGCAAAAATCATCTTCCCAATCTAACATTCTACTTGGATGGCCAATTTGGTCCCAATAAGGAAGAAGAGTTGCAAGATTAGATTATGTGTAGACTTTAAGAATCTAAATAAGGCTTCTAAAAATGATAACTATCCCATACCTTCTCTAGATGAGGTGATATAAATAGTAAGTGGTTCTAGAATGATGTCCTTCTTAGATGGATTTTTAGGCTATAATCAAGTATTGGTGCAATCAAAATATAAAATGAAGATGGTATTCACTATGAAGTGGGGAACTTTTTTACACAAAAGGATGCCATTTGGTATAATAAACTCAGGAGTGACCTTTTAACATTCCATGAATCATGTTTTTAAAGGACTGATACGAAAATGCATAATCATCCACATGGATGATCTTACAATATTTTCAAAGAATCAAAAGGACCACATAAGTCACCTATAGTCCAAATTTTGAGTGATATAGAAGGTTTGGTATTTCATTTAACATAAAGAAAAGCATATTCAGAGTGACAAAAGGAAAGATTTTGGGGCATATCATTACCAAAGATGGGATCACCATTGATCTAGATAAAATTTAGGTGATTTTAAAAATTCATCCACCAAACAATAAGAAGGAGATAAAATCATTTTTTGGAAATATTAACTTCATAAGGAAGTTTAACTAAGTATTTGTAGAGATCATTAGGCCCCTAAACATCATGCTCAAGTAGGATGCTAAAATTGAATGGATACTTGAAGCCCAAAAGTCTTTCTAGGACATTAAAGATGTAATAGCATAGGCCCTAGTGATAATCAATCCTAATTTAACAAAGATTTCTACCAATACTCATTTTTTTAGCATTTTATCATTATTGTCATCACATAGAAAAAAGATGAGATCGAGCATCCAATCACATTCATGAACACAAACTTGAAAGATGTAGAACTTAGGAACTTTATGATTGACAAATATATTTTCTCCCTTATTAAATTAGTGAATAAGTTTTGGCACTACATCTTGAGGAATAAAGTCATTGCCATTATGCATGATCCTACTATCAAGATCACCCTATCATAGAATGAGATAGGAGAATACCAAGGAAAATGGATGTCTAAACTACAATAATTTGATTGGAGATCAATATTATAAAGATCATTTGATGGAAATGCATTATTTATATTATGACTAAACCTAATCCATGCATCACAATTAAAGAGTTATGTGAAGCTCAAGTATCTAAAGGAGAATGGTATATTAATATGATATAGAATTTACTTACAATAACTTATTTACCTAAGCTAAATAGAGAGAGGAAGAGAGATTTAAGGCTCAAAGATGCTCATTACATGATCAAGAAGGGAGTCTTCTACATAATAAATTATGAAGGTATTTACCTTAGGTGTGTATCTAAAGAGGAAGCTAAGTAAATCTTAGAGAAATTGCATTAGAATATAGGTAGTGGTCATCCTTCTATGAATACCATAGCCCACAAGAACTTGAGAATGGGCTACTATTGGCTAATGGTTTTTTAAGATGTTCATGCTCGTGTGAGAACATGCCATAAATTCCAAGCTTTAGCCAAAATAGAAATGCATGCATCAATGCCTTTATAGCCAAGTATTAAAAGAAGGCCATTTTATCAATAGGGTTTAGACTTCATTAGCATCAACTTGAATTCCTTAGTAAGCCATAAATTTTTTCCTACTACTACAGATTATTGTACCATATGGACCAAATACATAGCCATAAAGAATTACAGAGCACAGGATGTGATTTTATTTTTAGAGGAACACATAACAACCAAATTTTACATACCTATTTCTCTAGTTTGTGATAAAGGACTAGATTTTATATTAATAAAATTCACTAAATGGGCACATGACACCAGAGCATCATCAAGTCAACTTCTAACCATTACCCTTAGGGAAATGGATTGGAAAAATCAATGATTAAAAATATGATCAATGCAATCAAAAAGTTAGTTGGAAATAAGCCTAGGGATTGGCATAATTCATTGAAGTATGCTCTTTTTGTAGACTAGACTAGACTAGATGCAAGCTAGCCCTTAAAGCTTCACACTATTTATTAGTGTATGGCCACAAGCCTGTATTCCCAATTATGGTGAAGCTACTCACTTATCATTTTATGTAGGACTACATAGAACCAAGTGATAAATTAGAATCGAGATTGCTAGATATAATCAAAATGGAAGATTCAATTATTGAAGCCTTACAAACTTTCAACAAACATCAAGATGTGGTCAAGAGGTGGTTTGATAAGAGAGTGCAGGTCAAAGCATTCTAGATTTTATATTTGGGGCTACATTGGGATAAAGCCCATGAGAAGAAAGGACAACATGACAAGTTTTCTCCACTATGGATTTGACCATAACAAATTTTAGAGATCATTGGAAATAATTCATTTCCTTTAAAGGACCTCCAAGGTAGTGAGATTACATATCTAGTTAATGAATAGCTCCTAAAACACAATTTTAGGGTTATACCTTTAGTTTATTTTACTGAGTAATGAGGTAAAAATGAATGTAGCTATAGGATTAGATTAGATTTCTTGCTTTCTTAGATTAGTTCCTTTCTTTCATAGATTAGATTTTTTGCTTTCATAGAGTAGTTCCCTACTTTCTATATTAATCTTTCCTAATTTTAGTATTTTGCTTTCATATATTAGATTTTATGTTTTTTGGATTAGATTTTAGTGTGTTCGTAGTTTAGTTTCTTGCTTTCTTAGATTATTTGTTCTTTTCTTTCTCCAACAATTAGAATTATGTCTACTCTGACTATAACCAAGTTAAAATCTAAACCAACTGAGCTTGTGGCTTATAGAAAAGGTAAAAATTAAAATCTTGACACTTTGGGACTAGTTTATAGATTGGATGTATATATGTGTTTTGAGTATTTAGGATGAAGGTAGGTAATCATGAAATATTCTAAATGGTGTCAAAAATAAATACTTTTACCAAGCATGTGGAAGTTGCTCTCACAGTAATTCATAAAAATTTAGAAATTCTTCTTGTTTTATTGGATCAAATGCACTTATCACATTGAATACCTATTGAAAGTGATAATTCTAAGAATAGATGTGGTTGGCAGGGATGTTATTTTAATAGTTTCTTTTATAATTATACCATCTCACTGGGATTATATCCCTCTTTTTTACACTCAAAAACAAAATAAAAACAAAAGAAGAAAGAGCCAACAGATTTACAAAATCAAAATAAAAGGCTCACATGATCAAATAAGGTCATTGTACCATGCATCATGATAAAAAGAGAATAATGGAATGAGAAGAGAAGGAACCCAAGATATATCTATCAGGGATATAGATGCTTAGTTGGTAGTAGAGAAATGCCTGAGATTCCCTTATTTTGAGCTTTAATAGATACTAGAATGAAACCTACAACCCCATAAAATCCTTTAAAAAACTCATCATAGTAGGGGTTAAAATAAACTACACATTTTGACACACATAGATCTAAGAAAATTAGAAGGCAAGTATGCTATGTGAATCTACTTAGAAGTTTCTTTCATGTTTTTAATTTAACTGTCCTTCTACGACACACTTCATGATTGATTTAGGATTGAAAACTAGAGTTTTGGGTTCTTTAATACTCAAGAGTATTCCCCCTGTAAGTCACCATTTGTTATACCCAACACCCCCTTCCTTCCATAGGAAATGGGGACCCAATTTTTTCAAATTATTGTCTTTATTTTGAGCCCTCTCTTCTATGTGTTTATGCAAATTCTAGGATAAGATCATGATTTGGCCTTTCATATTTTGGCAGAGTAGCATTGATATTGTGTTTTCATAGATTAAATCCTTTTATTCTACCAAGTTTTTTACTTTGAGATAATTGTTGTGGACTTATGTTTTCATGGAATATCTTTGCTATCCTCTTCAGACCTATTCTTTTGGGGCTTATGCAAATTGTTTTTTTTGGACTTATTCCTTCAGACTTATCCTATTTGTCTTTTTGGGGATTTTTTCTACATATGAATTCTTGTAAACTTATCTTTATTATATATATTATGCAATTTTTTTTCTAAAACAATTCCTTTGATGGAATTGGTCCATAGGATTTATACCATGGGCGTTTTGCCTAATGTAATTGACATTGCCCGTTGGCCCCTTAGAACCTACTTTCAACATATTGAGATTTTATTTTGGACTTTATGAAGTATACCCTTTAGTACTTTTGTCATGGATAGATACCCTATGAATTGGACCCTTCATATTATTTCCAAATTACCCATCAACATTTTCGAATTGCGTTTCTTGACTTTTGAATTGCCCTTTTTGCCTTTCCAACCTACCCTTTGGGATTTTTGAAACATGTCCTTTGACCTTTTTGTTGTGGCCATTTTTCCTAATATAATTCCTTTTGAGCTTTTACAATTTCCCCTTTAGCCCCTCCACACTTTTATTTTGAGACTTTTTTCCCTTACCTTTGCATTTTCTTTCAAGCATTTTATCAAGATAGTTTCTCTAAGCAAATTGAATTCCCTCAGACATTTTATCCAAAAGAATAAGACCTTTTAGGATAATTATTGCAGACATTTTGTCTGAAATAATTCCCTTGAAACAATTCCTTTGAGACTTTTTGAAAGGACCCCCTTTTTTACCCCCAACATACCCTTTGAAAGTTTTGTCAAGGGCACATACCCTTTAGGATTTTTTAACATGCCCCTCAGCCTTTCAAAAGTGCCCTTTAGGACTTTTGAAATTGTCATTCCAGACTTTTATGTTACACCTTTGCATTAGACCACTTCCATCAAAAATTTTATTTCAAACATTTTTTCTGACACAAAAGTCCTAAAATAATTCCCTTGAAGGGTATATCCCATTTTGAATTCATAAACCTACCCTTTAGACATTTTTAAAGTGACTTTTTTGTCCCTTTTGAAGTGGCCACATTCCCTTTAGGACTTTTATTTTGGACCCTTTCCCTCAAAGACTTACCCTTCAGGATTTTTGTCCTAGGCCTTTTTCCCTTTGACTAGTTCCTTTGGGAATTTTTTTCTAGCCCTTTTATCCTTCAACCAATTCCTTTAGTTAATTTGTCTGAGATAAAAGAACCCTCTAAGATAATTTTTATAGATATTTTGTCTAAAACAATTCCCCTGCATATGTACCAAAATAAATTCCCCAAATAAAAACCTCAAAAGAAATGCTAGGATTATAAGTGACAGATTTTTTTAGAGAGCATTACAATATATTTTTAGCTTAATTCAATATTTTTAGCCCAAGTAAATAATATTTTATTAATAATAAAACCTTATGTAAAATATTCATGTAGGGTCTTTTTATATGTTTTCCAAATTATTGTGCTAAGTCTTTCATTTTTTTGTATAATTAGGAAGTCTCAAGGAAATGACACATGTTAGTTGATGAGAATAAATTTGACAGTCATGTGGAAATCATTTGACGGACATGAGGATGCCATTTTATGGTCACAAGAATGTCAAATTTAACATTTAAAATGTGTTAAAATTTTAAGATTAAATTTTATAGTCATGTAGATGTCATTTGATGATCATACAAATGTCAAATATAACCTTAGCAATAGACTAATTAATGGAATTAAATTTGATAGTCACGTAGATGTAATTTTACAACCATAAGGATACCAATTGATGGTCATTCAAACATCAAATATAATAGCATAGACTATCCATTTAGATTCAAAACAATATTATCTTACACACATTTCTTGGGCCCATGTGATAAAATACCATGAGAGTGAGTTGAAATGTCAAGACTTCATGAGAGTGACAAGTGTCACCATCACAGAGCCCAGTACATAGATCCAATGTCACATGGGAAGAAGTGAATAACCTAGTACATAAAAATCAAAAGCCTCAAGAAGTTACCAAGTGACACACATATGAAACATAGTGAAAAAGGATGTGACAAATGTTAAGCTCACTAGAGTCAAGGAGTCAATGCACTAGAATCCAATGAACCACATTAAAATCAGTGCAAAAGATTGATATTGTGAGATCAACATGGAATTTTCAAAGGTCCCAAAACCAATGAAGAACTACCAAGTTTCGTAAAATAATCCAAATAAAATAGAGGCCCCATGGAGCTACCAAGTTGCATGCTCATATTCTATCATGAAAGAGATCGATGGTGTGAGTCCTAAGTAGACTTTTCAAAGATCCTAGACTTAATCTAGTGTTGCACATGTCATATTTTAGGAGCTTGATGGGAATTATGGGTAGAATACTTAGATATTTGGAATCTCAATCTATTAATAGACATTGGATCTCACATTTGATCTAAAGTATGAACATGCATATTTTAATCAAAGCAATGAATATAAAAGTAAAGATCTACATTTTATAAAAGGACATAGGTGAGCATACAATGCATAGTTTAGATTAGTGAAGACTAACAATAGTGATGTTGGTTATAAAACATTGGTAAAGTGATCTTGTTATTTCATGCATATATTTGAGTTCCATTTTAGGTAGCTAATGTAAAGGATCAATAAATTGTTTTCATAACCTATAAAAGGAGGCATGTGCAATTTTGGTAAATGGTGCATCTATTTCTAGTTTGCATATAATTCAATCTATAATTGTAGAAAATTACCTCTATATTTTTTAATATACACATGATACATATATTTTTCAAAGTCTATTTTAAACAATTAACTACAAGTATAATCTTATATGGTTTCAAACCATAGTTACAATTACATGTTCTAACTATCACATGTAATGAACTTGCATGAACTTAGAGGATGAGTTGTCCCCTTCTATAAGTCTATAAAAACAATTGTAATCCAACTTGGATTTTTATCAGAGAATTTTTGAATATAGGAGAAACATCAGTTGTTATCATCAACAAATATGTTTGTGTATTTTCTATCCAATTTTTTACAATTAGTTATTACTTTTTTTTGGTTGTATGTTTTAATAATTTGTAAGTGTGTAAAATCTATGAATAAATTCTAGATTGTTTTGATTGATATATTAATCTATAGGTGTGTAAAAACTACTCAAGGATTGGAAAATATATTGGTTAAGATAGTCAAGTCCAAATTGATTCATAATTCTTATTATGCATGGGTACTTTCTTGGATGTAGTTTTTTGTGTGTGTCCAAAAGCTGCCTTAGATACTTCACTATCCCAAGCCATAATATTCTTATTAAGGGTGTCCAATAGCTACCATAAAAGATTCAACCTTCATCTAAGTATTTTTGAATTTATTGCATCTTTATATCCTTAGACTCCCTAACCATGACTAACTATGTGTGCAGTTATTGTTAGCAACAGGCATAGGTTTTGAAAGTACTTGTCCTTTTAGAAACTAACTAGGGGAGTAACTATTAAAAACCATAGAATATTTATTTTATACCTTACCCTAGCCTCTTTTTTTGATTTTGTTTTTGATACCTACCCACTTTATATTAGAAACCACCCACCCAACCAAATCATGTAGAGATTCACTACCCCTATTAGAACCATACCTCCATCTAAAAACTTTGTCAACAACCTGCATGCCCTACCATCTATTCCATCAATAGGTTAAAATAAACCACATACCTATAAATCATGCCCTAGAATGTATTTTACCTCCATAGAGATCCTAAAACCTTAAAGGCTACCTTGTTCCCGATATAGTGTGCATAAGACCCACACCAATAGTCATGAGAGATTCTTTATACTCTAGTGTTGACAATTTGGCCTCCCAAGCAAAATATTAACCCCTACAACCAAAAAAATTCAATGAAACCCCTTAATATCTTATTCATGGTATATATAACTTGTCATAATCCCCTAAATTCTCCTTATAAGTCCTTGTTAGTATGGTTTAATGTTTCATGTTTATGTTAGAACTTAAAAAGATCATCATATGTCCTAGCTATTTTGAAGTCCTTGGTTTATACACTAAGTGCTCATGGTAGTTATTGAGTGCATAAAATATTTTAAAAATACCTTATGAAGTCAAGAGAGTGATATATTCCATATTTGACAAAGTTAAGGATCTTTAGCAAAGGTTAAGGTGTTTTAAAAAGTTAAGGTTTTTAGTCCTCATTGCATTTAGGTCTATTTCAGGCCATTCCTTCTGAGAGAGGATTTAATAAGAAACATGAAGGGTGTATAAAATATGCTTGGATTCTAATTTGAAACCTAGTGATGTATTTAAAGTCATTATTCATGGTCTATTTATTCAAGTGTGTCTCAAACCTTGACTAGCCCTTTCAAGTTGTCAAATGATCCTTAGACACCTCATTTTGGTCGTATTAAATTATAAAACTTTACAAAAAGATATTTTAGATGCCAAATTATATTTAAATGGGTCTTAAAAAGTCTTCATTGATATTCTAAGTCATTTTCAGATGGTTTCATATGTATGACAATCCATTTTAGGGGTCAAATTAACTTCCCACTCACCAAATGGGTCCCACATGTGGGAAAGTACATCCCTTAAGCTCCCCCCAAATATGACACCATGTTTGAAATGTTATTTTACTTATGTTTTACCTCTTCCTACCATCCAATGGACTTTAAAGGTCTAAAAATTGAAGAAATGTAGGAAAATAAGGTGTTTACATGTATTTTATAGGTTATACAGACCTGTATGGTCAATTACATATAGAAAAAGGTTAAAATTTCCTAAGGATTCATGTTAGATGTATCAAGATATTTTAAATCCAAAAAGATTCAAAATAGACCCAAATTTTTTTTTGTTTCTCCACTAAGCTACTTGGTAGTCCAGCTAAGCTTTCAAGTTTTTGGTTATTCCATATAAGAGAGAGAAAGTGAAGATCCAAGACATTGTATAGATTAAAGGGGTATCATAACCTATCCATTATTGTAATTGGTCTATATATTCATGGATTATTCTCTATGAATAAACATTAACAATCTGGGCACTCAAATAATTTTCCTCATTTTTGTAGGGATCAAAGATACATTAGTTTTGGTGTAATTTTAAGATAATTTTACAATTTTTTATTTATAGTTATGTTATAGAGGTCCCTAGGGTTATTCCAAGGTATTTCTCACCCTTTATTCACATGTTTGATGGCATGGGAGCAAACAAATCTTCATGTTTTCATTTGTTGAGAATACAAATAGTATTGCTTCTTATTGTAGACTCTTTAAGGTATAAAATAAAGGTGTTTGATGATGTTTTAGGTTTGATGATGGTTTATTTGAATCCATTTAAACCTAATATACCTCCAAATCTTAACTAGTCTACTAGATGATCAAGTGAATCCTTCAAGTCTTGCTCTAATATGATTATTGTGTATATAATGTGAGATTATTGTAAGTGTAAATAGGTATCCTTACAGTGACTATGGGGAAACATCAAGATAAGTTATAACATGTATTGGACTCATTTAACATTCATCATCTATTATTTTTTCATCATTCCACCCATTTCCTTACACTCAAAACCACTCTCATTATCAATCCTTGAGAAACTAACCTTTATTTAACTACCTATAGATCTAAGGTAGTCCAAGCAAGTGAAAGACTACAGGGATAAGACCCAAAAAGTTTGAAATGACATTGACGAGACTAATAAGTCATAGGAGTCTTTGAATAAAATTGAAGATGAAGCAAATATGGTATAATAATATCAACCCTTCACCTTAAATCTAAAATAAAGATAAACACTCATAGTAATGATATGCCTTTTTAAGCACTCTAAATAAGGGAAGTAGACATTGTTGGGTTGAAGTGTAAAAGGCATTGAGATATCCCATGTGGATTCATAAGTACATAAGAAGAGGTTTTGGGATAAAGATAATACTAAAACATCAAATTACACCCTTTCAAATGAACACACACAATATAAGCTTAGGACCACCTACAAGCCTGACTATATGTGGAGAATAATTGAGCTTAAACCCACATTGATGAGCCTTTAGGATGAGAGGAATGATTTGAGGTTGAGGAAATCATAAAAGGGATGAATAATGTTGGTAAATGGAGATAATTTACCATGAAATAGATATTAACCACACCTACTCAGTCTAAACATAAGACTGTCACTTATAAACAAAACACTACTAATAAGATAGTGGAAGTATAGAACCCTATAGAGAAGAGAAACATGGAGGAAAAATAATTATATCACTTATTTCCTAAAATGGTCTCACTATTTCCAATTAATATTAGGTATTATTAAGATAAACATAAAATCCTTGATTGCCTTGTTAGGCCTAATAGGTACAAACAACTATACACAGACCAATTATAACGAAGTAGAGTTGTAGTTGAAAAGGTGAGTGAAGAATATTTGGGTAAGTTAATAAATGATTATATGAAAACAAAATGACCTTCATATAATTATTTTAAAATTTAAAATGGGATTCTAAATTCACCAAACAAGTTTAGATAGACCTCTTTTGCCAGCTACATGCAGGGTCATGAGAAGGAGACTAAAGTGTGTTGAAGTCTATAAGACGGTGGAGTCTAAGGAAAAGGGAAAAAACTCTTGACATATTACATAAATATTTGAATATTCAATGGATAATTTATCCCATTTGATATAGGTAAAAAGGATATTAATTACCTTCTAAACCTATTAGGCATAACACTAATACACACAAGCTTGTACTAGAATTGAAGGCTTATACAAGTTTAAAGGTCATCTAATTGTTTAAAAAACCTAAGGAGGTAGTGGGAAGATATGTAATAAGTTTTAAGGAAGAGGTGAGAATCTCCACTAAGGTAGAAGATTCCAAACTCAATCATTAGTGATATATAGACTTGATTACTCATAAACCCTAGGCTAATTCAAGAAAATATGTAGAGGATAAAGTGAAGGAAGACTCAATGCAAGGAATTCCACCAAGATATGAGGGAATATTAAATTATTTCATAGCCTCATAAACACAATGAAAATATAATAGGGACTACCAAGGTCCCTAACACCACCAACCCAAATACTCAAGGTAGGCATTGCTAAGGTAGACCTATAAGATGATTAAGGTAGTGACGAAGGTAATCAACTAAAAGTAAGAACATAGGATGGAAACTAGATAGGGAGGGTGTTGTGATGATGTTTAATCCACTAAAACAACTACAAGATAATTAAATCCCTTAGATTCAGTTTAGGCCTATTAAGCCTAAATCCATTCTTAAGACTTGAAGACCCTACCTCCACCTTGTGACTAAATTAGACCCTCAAAAATAGAATTGACATCAAGAGAAGATGTGGAGGGAAGGTACAGGTCTTGAAGAGGGTGTTTTTGGAAAGGGAATGCAAAGGAAAGGTCTAATTTGGTCTTATGACTCATCTCAAATTCCATAGTCTTAGGTAGTCACCTCGATCTATCCATTCAAATGATCATATATTTCATGACAAAAGGGATCATATCTAATGCATTTATTAGGAGTTAATAACCCATATATAATCAATATCCATGGAAGAGATACTTGAATTAAGGGGCCCACCTCTATGAATCATCATTAAGACTGTAACCATGTCTAAATATATTATAAGGAGCTCAAAGTCTAACATATTTTTCTCAAATGTCTCCATAAAAAATTCATGAGACCCAAATTTTTTCAAGATATTTATGAAGTTTTATGGTCTCAACATCTATTGCCATAAGTTTGGGATTATGGGTTTGTAGTTTATGAACCATCATTAAGATGGTAGACCTCCAAAACCCTGCTTAAACTCTAAGACAAACCCAATGAATAAAAATAGCATATGATTAGACTCAAACACCCTAGGATGACCTAAAAAACACTTTAAACATGTGTTAAACTCAAATAATATGAAATCCATGGTACTAAGTTATATGAACAAGTGTATTAAACTTCTAAAAATCATGTTTTTATAGGGTTTTATGATGTTTTTAGGGTAAAAAGTTATTTAAAAGGTTTTAAATAATCAAAGGAGGTGTTTGGGAATTTTATTACCTTATCAAATCAGAAATTTCTCAAATTATTTCTTAGAAACACTCATATAATCCTACACCAAATTGGTAGTCCAAAAAGTCTAGTGGAAGGTGACCTAGTCACCTAGTTTGGCAAGGTTGTAGATGTATATTGATTATAAAGGCCTAACTCATGATGTTGTGTCATTTTAGGGACATAAAACATGATCTAAAGCTATTACTTAAGTCCCTAATTTATATATTATATCTATATAAGCACCTAACACTATGTAACTAGGCCTAATTGCCTAAGAGGCTTATATGGTCAACAAAAAGAGGTGTAGGTTGGCATACAGGGGATTTAAGAGGTCAATACAAGGCCATTAACACTTTAAATTGTCATCATGAAGGAAATAGACACACTTCATGGTCATTATGAAATATTGGAGTACTTTTCATTAGCTTAGTCAACATACAAAGAGAAGGTTGGGCTACTTAATGACCCATGAAGGCTATTAGGGTATGATGCACATGTGTAACTATTGAAATAGAAAAGGTGTTTGTTTAAATGGAATTATCATGATATAAAGGAGGTAAATTAATATTAAACTAACATCCACCACTCTACCTCAACACTTAAAGGTCCCATTAAAGACCACTAATTAGGAGAGCAATGCATGGGGGGAGCATGGAGACTATTATGGCTACTTATAGCTAATGATGGATTCATTGTGGTAATTCATGACCTATTATTAATTTTTTCATGCTAAATTATCTTTTCCTTCTTTATCATTATTATATATATTAAGTCCTTAGAGCCTTTATTTTCATCCCTCACCTAGGTATGAGGAAACTTTATCTACATTTGCACTTTGTAAACCTATTGGACTGTTCCATTTTCTTCATGTTTAGTGTCTATTGTGTATATTATTGTTTTTATATGCATAAGAGCTGGTATTTCTCCATTTTTAGGTTCTTTCCACATCTCTATTCCAGTAGGTTGTTGTATGCAAGTCATATGATGTGTCAAAGGATGGTGATCATACTTGAAGTTTGATCTAGTTGGGAGTGTCTCAAGAAAGGCTTCTCATCCATCACTTCCAAGTTTTATCCATACAACATAACCTTCATATTAAACACTATTAAAATATTTCTTAGATAAAGTGTTTAAATTTAGGTTTGGTGCATTAGTGTTATTTGAGATAAAATTGAGTGGATGAATTATATTGGTATATCATATATAATAGTATAGGTTTCCTTTTATGTATTCCTTATACCCCATTTCAACCTAAATTAGTAGGTCTTAGTGATTTTAATCCATAACATATGCACCAAGGGAGCTAGCCCCATAATCTAGAGGTCTAGCCCAATCATAAGTCACCCACATCCTTGGGTTATTCCCAAGTTACCCAAATCTTGGAGGCAGGCTTGAAAAACCTCCTCTTAAGGTAAAAGTTGGAGTGTTAACATTTTTGGAATTATCAATGGGACTAGATTAAATCATTGGAGCACTCACTTATAGCACTTGTTCATCTTAGATAACATCAAACACTTGAGAAGTAGTTTTGTAATTAGATTTCATACTAGAAGACATCATAAGGTCATCAATTTAGGGGTAAGAAAATTTGTTATTGATAGTTTACATTGTTATTCATGTGTCTCATGATGAGTTATGGTTGCATATAGAACATAATTCTATCACAAAACTCCTTATTATCAACCTTATGACCCATACCAGCCCTATTATGACCCTTATCAGCCTTACACTAACGCTTATCATCCCTAACATGAGCCTTTTAACTATAAATATTATCATCCTCCTTTTCAATCTTATTCACCTCCCTAACATCCCACTTATCTTCTTGATCATCCTAATCAGTCTATCCATGTCTCAGGCCAATCTATTTCAAGACTTAATCAAACTTACTTGGCTATGAGAGACACATGATGGGGGTTGACACATAGAGGGAGTATGACCAAGTACTTCCTAGGAATCTTACCAAGAGAATGAGATCCTCATTACAACAAGCCAAGAAAAAGTGGGAATTTATCATAAGAGAGGGACATTCAGGGCCTAATAGTGATATGTTGGACATAGGTGGTCTAGTTTCAAGTATAGAAGACATGCTAGTAGTATATGAGAAACAAAAAACTCATTATCATCAACCTTATGTCCCTTCCTCCATCCCATATAAGTCATTTATTGATCTTCCCATCATCCATTATAAGTCCCAATAAAATTAATGTCAAGAAATTCTAAGTCCCTCATAAGTCCTTCAAACCTTTCTTACTTAGAGGTCTATTCAAGAGATAGTATAAAAGAAGGAATATGTATGTATTGTTATTACTAGTTAGCATAAGGATATATCAGATTATATGACACTTAATTTTGAAGCCCACCTAAGGAGGGAGATTAAAATTGTAGACAAACATCTATTTTAGTCAGTGGTAATAATAGAAGTAATGCCAAATAGAAGATACCCTCATTCATCCCAAAAGCTACAACACATACAAAAGAAGAAGATCCAAATTCCATGTTTCCAACATGGAAACTAGTGTAATCATGGGGAAAGGAGGATGAGTTAATCCTACATCAAAGTGTTGAAGTTTAAGAAAATTAGAAAACACTCAATCCCCATCCCTCCCTCAAGAACATGAGACATTTCCATCATGGAAATCTATTCAAGACAATGTGTAGAAGAAAGAGGATGTGATGGTTGTCAGAAGTGAGTAGTTGAATGAGGGTAATGAGGCATACATGACCTCTCTCATAAATTCATTGTTATTTCTCCAACTTACACCCTAGAAGGAGGTTGTTCAAGCCTACCTTTAAGAATGGGGTAACATGGAAATATCCCAATATTTTAGGTGACTTATGGCTGGAATAGACATCTATATTGATGGGATAATTCATGTGGTGCATCTATTATGGATTATGATCACTAAAACCTATTGATTTGGTGTGAAAAGGGATAGAATTAATGCATAAGGGAAACTTATACTATTGGAGGTGATGCACCAATATCATTCATCTATTCAATTTGGCTTGAAACAAAACTAATGAATAAACCATAATGAAACACTTTATCCAAGGATTCTATGTAATAATGCTTCATATGAAGGTCATGGTGTATGGCTATAACTTGGAGGTGATGGATAAGAGGCCTATCTTGAGACACTTCCAACTAGGCTACACTTCAAGTATGATTACCAACCTTTGACATGTCAAATAGCCTACATAAAATAACCTAATAGCATTTAGGTGTGTAAAGGACCTATAAAGGGATAAATTTCACCACTTATACATATCAAAACAATCATATACACACTAGAGACTAATCATGAAGAAGATGCAACATTCCATTAATAGTCTAAGAGGTGTAAAAAGTACAAATATAGGTAGATTTTTCTCATATCTAGGTGAGGGATGTTATACAATGGGATAAAAGGTTAAATATATATAATGAGTGTTATAGGTATAATCACTGGGGGTGAATTGGTGATGCAAGATAATCTAATTCAATTCCCAACCCTTAAACATTCAACAACATCAACTCAATCAAGCAATATAAACATGAAACCATATACATACAAAACATACGTAAGAGCATACATCACATGAATGCATCATATATGTGGGAATTCCTCTTGGGGAATATAACCCACTAAACCTTGCAATATGGACTACAATCCTATAAAAACAAGATCCAACATTTAGACTAGCACCCACTAATTAAGGAACACCCATCCCAAAAGGAGGAACCAACCCCTAGAAAACCAAGCACCCACTTAGATACCTTCATTTGATCTCTACCTTTGATATGGTGTCTTATACACCTGATGATGGCATTTTATTACTTGATCTCTTTCCCTTTTACACTCTCATAAACTTGTACACACAAGTAATATATCCAAAACACCCTTTTATATTACCCTTCACTTCTAAGACATAAATAATTAAAAAACCTAAAATAACTCTATCATAATATCAAAATCATGACCTATAGGTAATGTACACACTCCTCAAGCTACTCAAATCTTAAATCCATTCACTAAGCACACTCACTCAATCAACCTCTAGGGCTTACTCATTCAATATGCCTCTTCTAGGCTTACTAGGTCTAATGCCCTATGTGTTCACATTCATCAACTTGATCAGATAAACATGAATGATCCTCTTTTATATTTAATGGTCCTCATTGACATGTACCTTATCTTTTAAATGTTCCTTTGCTCAATTCCAGATCTACTCTACACTTCACTCTCAAGTCTAGAAAGCATTGCCTTGGTATCCACTATTTATAGAGTCTTCATGACTACCAAATTATTGGTAGAAATAAGACATTCCTTAACTATTAATACATATAACATGCTAATAAAAATCTCAATACCATCTTCATAGGCTGTCCATAACATCTGTGGGTCACACTTAAGCATCTACAACTTTCAATTAGGCCTTAGTAGCTATTATAGGTCCTATGGAGACATATTCACCCATTTTATACTTCATCAATATAATTAAGAACATAAAATCACTTAAAACTATATGGGTCCACTCCATATAACCTATAAGACATATTAAAATGATTTCTCCCACCAAAACACTCTTTTTCTAAAGCACAAATTGCTCAAATATTATTTTGTTCATAGTAACACCATGAACAAACATATAGTTATCTTCCAATCCTTTTTTCATGCTAAATAAGGATTGTTTAAACATAAAAAAACCACATAGATGGTCCTCATTGAGTACAAAATAATATCCAATAGTTATATCATTTTGAAACATCAAAATACTATCAAGAATAACTCAATTATCTTTCTCAAGTCACTTGCAGAATGATGATAAAACATATAGTCAACTTTGGAGATTCATAACTTTGGCTATACAAACATTCAGACCTTGTAACTAGATTTAATGGATGTATCTTGAATTACTCTAAAATTTTTATTTTTTACTTCATCAAGAAATTCATCTTGGATAAAAATACATAGCCCAAAAATTTAGCTCTAGTTTTCTTCATTAAAAATAATATTTAAATTGCAATAGTCACTAAGCAAATGTTAAACATCGAGTACCTTAACCTCATCTGATGCTTCCTAGAAACTATGTAAAAATACACACCATTGATCTCCTCTGAGTAGATGAATATTTATCATGAAATTCTCAGCATTGATCTTATATTAGAGCTCCCATGATTGTGCCACTTGGTAGCTCTATGTGTCTTCTTCACATTTGACTTTTGACTTGACCCTTGCCATTGATCTTTGTTAGTATAAACACTTGTAAACCATTGATCTTATGTCAACTCAATGAGATAGTGAAACTTATCACTAGCATGTGCAATCTTAGATTCTTTAACATTTTGACTAAATACACACCATTATATCAAGATCTAGATGATGAATTCTCACTGTTAGATAAACTGACTAGTGACCTTAGATTTCAAAAAAGTTAAACTTGATGGTCTCTGGTCCATCATATTTTATAAGTGCAATGTTGAAGGTTTATAAATTAATCTAGAAAACACTTTAAGAGTCCAAATTATTAGGGGACCTTCTTGACACTATAGATAATATCTCTGTGAAATCCTTTGACCTTAGTTGACTTTATAAGTACCAAAAATAAGTGCACAATTTTTTTGCTTCATTCATATCTACATGTTGTATAGTGACAATCTAAATTATATTAAGCTAGAATATGCATGTTTCTCATTCCAAATGATCAAAGGACATACCATAACTTTACCAAGACATCTATGGATGCCTCACAACTTCTTATTTATCTTTACAGACTTGAAGGTATGTTATATCTCTTTAAACCTTCAATTTGATCACTTTGTTATTACTTCATTAGTACCACTCTCTATCTGTGACATTAATGACAACCAAAAATTAGTGACTATGCTCAATATTTTTCCCCTTTGTCATTGATGGCAAAATTCCCTTAGAGTGACATTTTACTTATTTGAATTGAGTTCCTTCATTCTAATCTTTCTCTTTTGAAATTAATGACAAAAGGGTCTCTTCCTCAACATGCCAACAATCATTCCTTAAAATTATGTATGTAATCAAATATTATTTAAGAATCTTAAAATACTTAGATACTTTTAGGAATATGAATCAATTTCTTCCCTTTTAACATGCACCAATCTAAACATGGAATTTTCTGATCCTTAGACTTGACAAACTACTCATAGAGCTTATAAAGCTCCCCCTAACATTATTCACATCTCATGTCATCTATTATTTGACATACACCATTATAAACTTGAGTTTATCTAATTCTTGGACCTGTCTATATATATAACTCACAAGCTCTTCTTTGCTTATCCATGAAGATTCAATACTTTGGTAAAATACATGACATGGTTTGATCAAGTCATCATGTCAATCTTGAATTCATAACTTGTAGTAGACATATTCACACTTATATCATGACTAAAGTATCTTCACATATGATCCCCCTTACATTGTGTACATCCCTCTAAGACATTCAAGCTAGCTAGCTCCCCTTAACTCTTTGCTCCCATATGATCCTTAGAGCAACAAGTAACTTAGCCAACATCAATATTTAATATTTGACATACAAACTTAGAACCTTGCTTATGATGACTTAGAGTAATTCATCCTTAGACTATTGAAGAACTTCAAATAAAACTCAACATACCCACATGTTCTTTACAGATCTTATGAGGTCATCTTGACATCAAGGAAACATGACATTTTCTTAGAATAACTTTCAAGGGAACTACTACAAACTTTCTCATTAAAATCACTATCATCTTGATATGCTATAGGAAAATATAATTTATAGAACTTAAAAACCTTTTTCATGACATCAAGAACATACCTTCATGGATACGTTTGAAAACTACTCTTCAATAATATAAGAACCTTGTGATGCTACACGACATTGATTATTATCAAAACTTCATGAACACCCTCTGGGCATATACAACATGCTAACTCACTCTTATAAAAACATATCTTTTGTCATAACCTATATTCTTTATGATTCTTCAAATAAAAATAAATCAATAGGTTTCCAAGCAATCAGTGTTTCTCAAATCATTCTAGCTCTCAAATTAAGAACACTTCAGAACCAAAAACCTTGAACACACCTTGAGCATACTAAAACAAGATCAACACACCTTTATTTGTAAATAATTTTTTTTGACAACTCACCATCCTTGATTAGACACCTAGACACCTTCATCTTTGATTGTGGACCTTCAAAACCAACATCTTTATTATTCACCAATTGACCTACTAGACCATCCTTTAGATTTGATCAAAACTTTGACTTCAGGATAATTGTTTATGAAAATATCTTATCATGTCCTTCCATAGTAAACAAACACATCCTATTATGAATTATGTTTTACTAAAACATCAAAAAAATCTCAACTGGTATCCACCATGCTTCCTCTTATTGTCAAGTGTCTCCTTGAAGCTTAGATAGAGACACAATAACCCACAATGTACTAAAATAATGTGAAACCAGGAGTTTCCCACAACTCATACTCTTTCTCCTTCTTGGTCATTTGATACTAATATTTATTCTTCTTTTTCTTAGGATTAAGAGAATCAACATTCTCATCCACTACAATATTATCCTTTTAATTTAAGAATGAATTGACAATACATAGAGACAACAAATATTCATGACATACCTTTTTATCTAAAGAAAGAACCTCATCACTAGGTATTGATAACCGATGTTCTTTTCATGAAACTTGCTCAACATCAACAAGATGTTTACTTTTATCCATACAAACCTCAAAACTAGTCACAACTAGCACCTTGGTCTTATCCTTTAGCTCAAATTGAAATAACTTTTGATTCTCCTTTTCTATCTACAAAAATGACAAATTCTCATGGAGTTCCTAAGCCTTCTTCATATATAATTCTTATTTTGATTTAGCAGGCATTCCATCTTGATCTTTTAGCTCAACTAAATTAATTATCTTAGTCTTCAATTCTTTAGGATTCCATACCAAGGATTGGCCTTTCTTGAGCATACTAGGATGTCCATGCTCCTTATGATTTAATATCTTATTTTTATAATATCTTACAATATGAACAACTTCATGATAGTATAAATAAATAACATCATTCATTCCATTTTATTGATGAATATTATGAACCTCAGCAAACATACCATCTTGTATTTTGGGTTCATTATGTTAAATATTGACTAATTTAGGTCTCCATACATGGGTTAGTCTTTTCCCATGTATCCTAGGTCAGAATCTAGCAATATGTCCAATGTCATGACAATTATAATAGACTAAATTATCCATACCTCTGGCTAACCAACTGCTCTTATTTTTTTAGTTTTTTGCCTTATGACCAAACCTTTGACAAGTATAACAATGACCATTAAAAGATATTTCATACCTCATGACACTTATCTTCCTAATGGATATTTTCTTGTTTATCTTGGTGATTTCATCCTTCTTGTCTTGAGCTAACCTCTCTTACTCTTTCTCAGTATTATTTACCTTGAAAACAAATTACTCATACTATCCTTTAATTAATCTAACTTGGTCTTTAATTAAAAATTTTCATCCTCTTTAGCTTTCATACTTGAACTTGCAACTATTAATTAAATTTTGAGATCTTGAATGGTCTCCTTATCCTTGTTATCTTCTTTATTCATGTCATCCTTCAATGTACATGATTTATATTCAATAATCTTTATAAAATCAAGATTGGACATCAACTCATTATGATTACCTTACTTTAAACTTAGCTTGGCATTTGTCTCTTCTAACTGAATCTTGAGATGTCTACATTCTTTCTCCTTTGAACCCAAATTTGCCTTTGTAATCCTTAATTTATCCTCAAGAATGATGATATTGTCTTTATCATCTTTTGATCTTGAGCTTGCTTTCAAGGATTCTAGCTCCTTATTGATCTTGATGCACTCATTTGTAATAGCCTTAAATTTTGAGGCCATCATCTTATTCTAAGATTATTCTTAATCATACTCTCTCATCTTACCATTTTACTTCTCAATAACTGCCTTGAGATGATTGCACTTTTCTTCACTTGATTTTAGACATGCATAAGTAACCTTAACTTGAGCCTTCAAATATTGATTCTCTTTCTTCAATTGCTTAGCCATATTGTACATTAGATCACCTTCAACAAGTTAAACTTGTAAATAAGGTCCTACTTTGATACCAATTATTAGAGGTACAATCACTGAGAGGGGGTGAATTAGTGATGCAAGATAATCTAATTCAATTAACAACTCTTAAAATTAACATACATCAACTTGATCAAGTAATATAAACACAAAAGCATATACATCTAAATCATTCATAAGAGCACACATCACATGAGCAAATCATATATGTGGGAAACCCTCTTGGGGAATAAAACCCACTAAACCCTACAAGACAGATTACCATCTTATAAAAACAAGATCCAACATTTAGACCAATACCCACTAATGAAGAAACACCCATCCCTTAGTTTAGTGAGACATCCATCCCATAAAGAGTAATTAACCTCTAAGGAAACCAAGCACCCACTCAACTACCTTGATCTGATGTCCCCTTTTGATATGATGTCTTATACACATGATAACATACTTTTCTTACTTTCTCTCTTTCCCTTTTACACTCTCACAAAATCGTACACACAAGCAATGTATCTATAACACCCTTTTAGATCACCCTTTAATTTTAAGCACATACATAATTTGAAAATCTACAACAACTCTATTAGAAACATGACCTATAGGTCATGCACACACTCCTCAACTTGTTCATCTCTTTAATCCATTGACTAATCACACTCACTCAATTAGCCTCAAGGGCTTATTAGATCTAATAACCTATTTTTTCACATTCATCAACTTGATTAGATAAATATGACTAATCCTCTTTGGTCTCTAATGGTAATTATTTACCTTTACCTTCTCTTTCAAAGGTTCCTTTACTCAATATCACATTTTCTCTACACTTCACTCTCAAGTCTAGAAACCATTTCCTTGGTTTCCACTATTTATAGAGTCTTCATGAATATTAACTTACTGGTTGGCCATAAGACTTGCCTTAACCATTAAGACATATAATATGCTAATATAAATCTTAATAAAATCTTCACAAGTTGGTCATATCATCTATGGTTCACACTTAAGTAGTTATGCCTTACAATTAGGCCTTAATATCTCTTATAGTTCTCATGAAGACCTATTCACACATTTAGCACTTCATCAAGTAGATTAAGAACATAAAATAACTTAAAACTATATGGGTCCACTCCATATAACCTCTAATACATCTTAAAATTATCTCTCCCACCAAAACACTCTTTTGTTAAAGCACAAATTGCTCAAATATTATTTTGTTCATGGTAACACCATGAGTGAACATATAGTTACCTTCCAAGCCTTTATTAATATTAAGTATTTGTAAAACCTAAAAAACCACATAGATGGTCCTCATTTATTATGCAATAATCTCAAGTAGTTATATCATTTTAAAAAGTCAAAATACTATCAATAATAACTCAATTATCTTTCTTGAGTCACTTGTAGAATCATGATAAAATACATAGTCAACTTTGGAGATTCATAACTTTGATTGTGCAAACATTCAAACCTTATAAATAGTTTAAATGGATTAAGCTTGAAGTCCTATATAAATTTTATTTTTACTACATCAATAAATTTAATCTAGATCAAAAGATATATCCCAAAAATTGAGCACTAGTTTTCTTCATAAATTTTAATATTTAAATTCCATTGGTCACTAAGCAAATATTAAACATTGCACAACTTAACTTCATCTCATGCTTTCTAGAAACTATTGAAAAATATGCAAAATTTATCTCCTTTGAGTAGCTTGAAATTTTTCATGTAATTCTAACCATTACTCTTAGATCAAAACTCCCACAATTGTGCCACTTGGTAGCTCTATGTGTCTTCCACACATTTTACTTTTGACTCAACCTGTGTCATTGATATCTATCAGTATGAGCAATCATGAACCATTGATCTTATATCAACTCAATGAGATAGTTACACTTATCACTATTACATGAAATATTAGATTCTTTTAAATTTTGACTAAATACACACCACTATATCAAGATCTGGATGATGAACACTCACCATTAGATCAACTTACTAGTGACCTTAGACAATAATGAAGTTAAACTCGATGGTCTTTGGCCCATCACAGTCTACAAGTGCAACTCTTAAGGTTTATAACTTGAGCTAGAAAACACTTCAATAGTACAAATTTCTAAGGGACCTTCTTAGCACTATAGACAATATTCCATGAAATCCTTTGACCTTGATTGAATTTCTAAGTACCAAAAATAAATTCACAAACTTGTTTGTTCATTCATATCTACATGATGTGCGGTGATAGTCTGATTTCTCTTAAGATAGAAGATGAATGTTTCTCATTCCAAATGATCATGGGACATACCAAAACTTCACCAAGACATCTATATATGCCTCAAAACTTCTTGTCTTTACAAACATGTAAATATTTCATAACTCTCTAAACCATCAATTTTATCACTTTGTTATTAATGCATTAGTAGCACATGTTAGCTTTGAAATCAATAAAAACCAAACATCAATGACTATTCTTAATAAGGATAAGAAAAAAGAGGTAAATTAGCATGGAGGTGATAGGTAGAGGTCATAAATGACCATAATCCACTTCATCATTAGTTACAAGTAGTTACAACAGTCCTTCATATGTCTCTCCATGCATTGGTATTCTTAAATAAGTCCTTTAAAAATTGAGATGGAGTGGTGGAGGATGGGTCAGACTTTTTTGACCTATTTAAAAGCATATCCACACCCAAATATAGTAATTGACTTCTCTCTTGGTAGTTACAAGGTGTGAATGAGGCATAATTAGGCTTCCATGAGGCATTGAGTAATGCATTATCCTTTGTATATGTTGACAAGACTAAAAACTACCTTATTATCCATGATGACTATGAGGTGTGTATGTTGGACTTCATGATGGTAGTTACAGGGTGTTATTCCCTTACATGACCCACTTCAACAACCTTCCACACCAACCTGCACTTCTTCTTGTTGACCAAGTAGGTCTACTATGCTAATTAGGCCTAGTGGCTTAGTATCATGAATTTGGGTGACCATAAAACATGAGGAAAATAACTAAAAATAGTTGGATTATCATGATTTATGTATAAATGAACATTTCATATAATTATATGTTATCTCTCAATGGTATAACTCTACAATTCCACTACATTTATGTGGCTAGGCCACCTTCACTAGCTTTTGCAAACTATTTATTTTGTGTGAACTTGAATGCAAATACAAGACTACCACCTTATATAAATGTTTTCGTGTTTCTCCTCCTTGGGTTCTACATTTTAACTCCTACTCTCCATGTAGGTGGTAGTCTTGTGTTTTGACTATATGTAGGTGTGATTAATCTCTAGTTAGCATCTAATATTGTTATGAAATAGATTAATATGAATCATATTACCATACATCTTGTATAAAAACCTTATGAGACTCCTCCATCTTCATATTATCCTCTAAATATGTAAAATACCCTCATATTATTCATATGCCTATATACTAGCTCTAAGCCTAATAGGCCTAACTAGGCCATTTAGGCCTAATATTGTCTTCAAGGACCAATTTGATCCAATATAAATATTAAATATTTAAAAGACCCTATTTTCATCTTTACTTTTAACCCTCTTTTTGGTCTCTCACACTTTTATATTCCAACTAAGGTCTTGCATGCCTACCTATTTAGACCTAGTAGGCCTTATAAGGATATGATCTCTTTTGTCTTATCTTAGAAGTTAAAATAATTAAATTTATGCTAAGGGTTTAGAGGAAACAAGTCTTAATTATCTATTTTTATCACATTCACTTCTTATGCAAAGTCTAAGACACTAGTTCTTCTCCTCATAACCCTAACTATATGTAGTGAATGAGGTCTACCTGATTGTGTGTGACCATTGAGAAGGTGAGTATGATAGTACATAGTTATCCTTGGGTGATATTAACACGTTATTATTCTCTTCCTATTAATTTTGTCCCTAATAGGCCCCTAAACATCACCATTCCTTCATTGTCCTTCCAACATAAGAACTATAGTCATGTGTATACTCACAAGAGACTTAAATGTGCTTGTGATCTTAGGACAAAGACTATTAATAATTTATTTTCCCTTGTTTCCTCTATATAATACCTATTAATGTGTATTAACACTCATCAATTATTTTCATTGTCTCCAATACTCCATTTCATCAGTCAACACTCCATCAAAATTTACCAGCATAGTCTTGTATGTGCAAGCCTTACTTGATTTATTATCTTGGGATGGCTAAGATGATGTTGGTACTAATTACCCTTGATTTATTCATATAGAATTTCTTTATATAAAAATTTTATTATCTTTTAACTCTCTCACCCTTATATAACCCATTTCAACAATGAATACCCTATTTGCTTAGTCTACTTTAAAAAGTCTGTAGTGATTGAGTTAGGATTTGACCTTGCAGAATATGTTGAGGGTGAGGATGGTATTTCAGGGTATGGGTATTTAGTGGAATCAGTGAAACATTAAATAATTAATGAGGAACATATGTGTCCCAGAACAACTTGATGACTATCTACACCTACCCTATTTCTATTTTGAAAATGAGATAGCAACACACACATGATAGTTACACTAGAAATAGGATGTGAAGGGGATGTTTAGTATAATTTCTATTGGGAATTATAAAGAAGATAAGGCTAAATGGATTACAATATACTATCACACAACCCAAACTGTTAACCCTTTACATTATCATGATTTAAGGATTTTACAATAAGAAGCAACATTGTCTATAGTTTGGAAAAATGGAAACATGAAGCTTTGTCTACTGCCATACCCTCACAAATGTGAACCATGGGTGTTAAATACCATGGAATGAACTTGATGACCTTTAAAACACACCTACAAACACGTATTTATAAAACCATCTCTATAGTTCACCAAAACTGATGAAACTTTGACCCCTTCATAGATGAATAAGACCATTTGAGTGCCCAAATTATTAGTGTTTTTTCATAGAGAATAGGCCATGAATTTTAATAACAATTCCAAGAGTTATAAGGTCAAAATACCCCTTCCTTTTTCTAACTCCTTAGATCCTCACTTGCTCTCTCATATATGAATTGGGCATAAACCTAAGAGCTTGTCTGGACTACCAAGGGGCTTGGTGGAAGGGAGAGGTTGGTTTTGGGCCTATTTTACATCCTCTTATCATGAAACTTATATAAAATACCTGACATGATCCATGATGCAAAATTTTATCCTCCCCTATATGGAATAGGTTGTATAGGTCTGTTTAGCTTGTAAAAACACATGTAAACACCTTCTTTTCTATATTTTATTTAATATTATAACCTTGGGATACCATTGGTGGGTATAAGGATGGAAAATAAAAGTGAAATGACATTTGAAAATGGGTATCATAGTTGGTGGAAGTTTAAGGGTCATAAGTTCCCATGTGTGGGATCCATTTGATGAGTAAGGGTGGGTTTGGATTCAAAATGAGACCTTTATGATATGAAACTATCTATTCATGACTATATGATGATAATGGGACCTTATTAAGAACTTTATAAATAATTATACTCCTAAAAAACACTTTTTCCAAAGTTCTATAGTGTAATACAGACTCACATGAGATATTTGAGGGTCATTTGACAACTTGAAATCTTAATTAAGGTTTGAGACAAACTTGAACAAATAGACCATGAAGAATTACTTTTAACACATTATAGGGACTCACATTATAACCCAAACATAGCTTAGACACACTTCACACTTATAACAAGGTTTATATCACAAGGAGTGGCTAGAAACATGCCTAAAACCATGAAAACTAGCAACCTTAATCTTGTTAAATTACCTTAATTTCTACTAAAGATCCTTAACTTTGTCAAACAATGATTAGAAAACTTTATATATCTCAAAAATAATTTACCACTCTTCCACTCACTTAATGACCATCATGATAGCTTAATATATGATATAAGAGACCAAAATAATTATGACATGATGAGTTCAAAAGTATGCTCTAGTACATAAAATGACACTTCTAACAATGTTTAAAATGAGACCAATGAAGACATCACTATGCAAAAGATCACCATGTGTAGGCTTGGGTGGGTGTCATGGGGAAGTTTTTGATTTTATGGGTTGACATTTTTCTTGGGAGGCCAAAATGTCAATAACTTTTGGTGACTCACATGGTTGACCAACCTATTGATCAAGGGAACCCACTATCTCTTCATGATAAGTATGACTCACTAAGACAACACTATGACTTGGTTGGATATTTATTTGGACTATCAAACATATTATCACCTTGTAACACCTCTAGGACTAAAAAAATTCACAACAAATAACAAAGATAACAAAATAAATAACATCTAATAACTATCAAGAAAAAACACCAAAATAACTAAGGAACCTAACTATACTTGAGACATGTGTTAACACACTTATTTAAACAAGAAAACAACTACTATAAAAAAACTAAGTTTAACACACCTCTTTTTCTCCTGAAGGATCAAAAGGTAATATCTTTTGACCACTATAGATCCATAAGGTTAGACTTCTATATGATGGCTAATGTACAATCAGGTGTTGGTCACTGAGTGAGGGCTTCCACTTACAACTAGAGTTATCTGTGTGTCCATGGATTCCTAGAGGGTAAATATATCTTTTGGATCCACTCTAAAGTGCATTATTTATTCATGTGAATCCAACACCCAATCATAGTCATTGAAAACATGACTTTTTTTCATCAATAATCTGATTTATACCTCAGTTATTGGTTGATCCTAATTTTTCATTCTCTCATACAATGATTCTCCTAATAACCTAACTAGTATGCCTTGGCTTGTGTTTTCCTTTTTCTCTATTTGATATGGTGTCTTGTCAAGGCCTTCAACCTCCTGGTAATTTTCCAAGCATAGATGCCACATGTCATTAGGCTTTCCTTGATTTTATGTATGAGACTCAAAAGGATCAACTACCATAGTGTTATCTTTAATACCCTTCTCAAGATCTTCATGGGGTAGAAGTGGATCATCTAAACTTGAACAAAAGTTCATATTCACCATTTTTCCCCATAGCCCAAAATGGGTCAATCCCCTATAGCCAAAATATTATATATGAGACTTTTATAATGTCACAGATAATGTTGTAGAGACTCTATGGGATGTTAAGAGTGCTTAGAATGACTTAAGAATCTCCTAGTGTTCATTTGGTTCTTCATCATATTCATCCTAACACCTTAGGTCTAGTGGTAGAAAGTACAAGTGGGAAGTTTTTTGAGGTGAAATCTCGTACATGTACATAAGTCAAGAGGAATTGGTCATATGGGTTTGCTCAATTTTATACCAAGCTCATATGTGCCAAATATTAGGTCCTTTTCCCAAGTGCATCAAAAGTTACAAAGGTCCAAAGTTGGCTCATCATTTACTTTTTTCTTGTTTTCTCATACTTAGCCATTTTTAGGAAGGTTCTAGTAGAGTCAAATGAGCACTTTCACCAGGAAATATCTTGCACATATGGTAGTTGTAGGGGAAATTAATCATATGGATTTTTTCACCTTGGTTATAGGTTACTATGCACCATGTCTAATATCCTCTAATGAAATGTAAATGGAGTTATACATGTGCAAATTTTGGCTCCTAGGCATTTTTGATAATTTTCCCATAATTAGTCATTTGAACTCAGCCATTGTGGGATGTCACATAGAAGTAATTTTGAACTATCCTTCTTGAAGTTTGAATATCTTCACCTGAGAATCTCTTGAGACTATTTCATCAAATGGTTATGTCATTTTTGGTAAGGAAAACATCTCTTGAAAATTAGGGACCTCCATGTTTCTCACACATCAAGATCCAAGATTTAAAAGTTGGTCAAAAAACATAAGATGGTTGTGAGAATGTCAAGTCAAAGCTTAGGCAAAAATATACCTATGATTAAAATTGATAGTCTATGGAATATCAATTAGGTTTTCTGGAATGATGAATGATAGTCATGTAAACATAAAATTTAGATACCAAAAAAACTAATTTATTTTTATCTTTAATTTTATAGTCACATGAACGTTAATGATGGTCACATGAACATTAGAAGATGTCCCATAGACTATCAATTTTAAGACAATGGACTAGCTATTGGTTTTAAAATTCTAGGTCTCAATAAGATAAATGGTCCTCACTTGATCTTACATCTCAATCCAATAGTGTGAGATGATTACAATAGTCAGAGAGCTCAAGGGGTTAAAATATGGCATAAGCATGTGAATCTACATATTGATAACAAGATCTTGAGGATTAATGCACATTTGACATGTGGTATAAGAGGGGATAAGGTTGAAATTTCAAATGTGGATCTAAGGGCTCATGCTTGTTCATATCTAGAAGATTTGATGGAGTGAATGAGAGTCAATGTGTTAATGATCTAGTTCAGATTTTGATATCCAATTAGAGTGAAAGTGAGCCCAAAGTTTTTGATGGAGGGTGAGAATACATTTTTTGCTAGAGAAGCAAATGGGTTTTACAGAGTCTTCTTGACACCATTAGAGTTGGGCAAATGCCAAAGAGTGGTTTAGTTGATGTAGTATGATTTAGAGAACATAAAGGGACTACCCATATGGGTAAATATAATCTTATTACTTATAAGTTTTCATCATAAAGGGATCTTTCTCTTGATATGTTTGTCATTTATAGTAGGAGATAATATTTCAAAGGGTGTCATGAAGGAAAACAAGTGGACCCCAATAGTTCATTGAATGGATCAATTGCTTGAAAATGACCTTTATCTCCACTATACACACCATGGAAACTAGTCAAGAGTAGTTGACAATAAGACATGATTCAAAACGATGGATCTGAGTGTTATAACTACAATGTTACCAAGACCCAGTTGGAAACAACTTGATCCTACTATTGCCACCACCATGGATCATCATAGAGAGGATATTTTAATGATGAAAATGACTATGGTGATTTGGATCAATAAAATGGTCTGAATGAGAATTTTTTTAGAGGTATTTTTAACCACTTTTCAAATGGATTCAAACTATTATGCCCCCTTATTTGAGGACTAAGGCCCCCTTTCTCTTGTGGACTTTATTCTATAGCTCTTGAGCTATTGTAAATAATTTCCACTCTAGGTATGGTGAATTCCTACTATAATTACATCATATTTTTCCTTTAAACATTAATGCAAATATATTTTTTTGTTCTTGAGCAATTTTATAAATTTGCAAGTGATGTATGGCGATGCAAAGTGATTTTTCTCTATCCTTTCTTCCCTTATCTTTTCATGTTTATGTAATATTTTATATTATAATAGGTCATGAAGTGTTTTCAAGTTTATGATCTTATATTTTAAGTGTATAATGAGCCTTAGTGCCTACAAATAGCCTATGGTTCACTTACCTTGGATAGATCTCATACATCTTACCTACATATTGAAAACTCATGTTAGAATCCATAGGACTTAGAAGTTAGTTTGTGTTCCTAGTTTCTTAGTGCAGGAAAGTATGATGGTCATATTGAATACATATTGGTGTATCACCCTCTCAAATTATGTTTATTTCATGTAACTTGTAACTCTTTTCCCATAAGCAAGTATTAGTATAGGTGAAATCACTTAAAGATACATTTAGGGAACTAGCCCTTAAAATATAGATGCTCACTTTTATTAAAGGTACAACCACATATCCAAAAGTGTTCCCATGTTTCCAAAATATCAAAGAGGATTAAACACCCTCTTCTAGGTGTGATATTTGGTGACAACAATTCTAGCATGCCTAGTGGGACCAAGGTCCAAGAGAATGGAAATATTGTCGGTGTGTCTTTCCTCTTTCATCTTTTAGAAGAAATCAATCTAGCACCAAAGGAAAATTTGAATGATATATTTTGGTTATAAGTAGTCCAGGTATTTCTTATTAAATTTTTGATCAATTTTTATATTTCCCTTTATGCATGAGGTTGACATGAACAACCATGGTGAATATCCCTACCATAGACCTCATTACCAGCCTTGTTATGAACCAAAATATACTCCCCAATAGTCTTATAAAAATGGTTGTCATTCTTATGAGTCATGGCAACCCTATAATCCTCCATTTTACTTATCAGATAGACACCATGTTGTTATACAACCCTACCAAGATACCTATCAAGAAATGCTTCCTTTTTAGTCCCGATATGAACCCTATCAACCATTCCATAGTACCTATGAACCTCAAGAGTACTCCTATGAGTCTTGTCATGAAGAACAACATGTTTTTATGGAATTAATATCAAGGTATTATAAGACAATATATAGATTCCTATAGGCTAGAATGCAATAAGTTGAAGCTAGTCTTGATCCTCATCATTAGCCTCCTCCTCCTTCATTTATTCCATCTTATATCAAGTCTTTGTTGGCATCCATATCACATTTACTAATTATTGAAGATGAAATGATAACATGGGATGATGAGTATGATATAATCCCTAATAATCTCATTGAATGTTGAGAAATGTTATCCAAAGTCATATGTAGACTTTGAAGATGTTTGAAGTAGTAGAAAGAACTCAATGGGAGATCATGGAACAAATGGACTTAGAAAAGAAGTGCCTTAAATACTCAATAAATAGGTTAAGTATGTGGGAGGATAAATAACTCAAAAATAAACATATTGCTATTGAAAAGTTTCAAGAAAGATATTGGTAATGCAACTCCTACTTATGTAGGTATCCCTCCTTCCACTCAACCTAAGAAGTCACTTCCCTATGAACTTATTAGTGATTTTCTCTTTCCTAAATCTTTCTATAAGCACTGTCTTCCATCCCACACTCCATCTCCAATTCACCAACATTCCACTACACCTTATAGCCCATCTCCTTCACATGAGCCCATCTTTAGGGAAGTAAGTGAAGGGGAGAAAATCCAATCCAAATCTGACCAAGAATATGTCATGAGTGATTATGAAGAGGAAATCACCATAGGGACCCCCATTGGTGACCACAAGTGTAACTCTACCTTCTTAAATGAATAAAATTACATTGAATATCCTATCATAGCTATTGGTGCATAGTTTAATATGGAAGAGGAACTTATTAAAGACTCTTTTGTAGCTATCCATGATAAATTTGGCCAAGACACAAAGGGAAAGACATTTTAGGAAGACTCCTTGTCCAATCATCAAGTTGTTGATGACCAGATCGAGCATAAAGATGAAGGTCATTTTATTGATCAAGAATTTGCTATCATAGAGTAATCTAGAGATGATAGTGTCTAAGATGTTGTAGACATGGAAAGTGAGGGAAAGGTGGAGGTTAAAGTTCCTTAAGAATAGTTGAGATACCCCTTGGTATTAAACCATATTAAGATATATGGGGACATGAAGAAGATAATATTGATGCTCTCAAACATCAAGCACATTCTATCAATAATGAATGGAAACTATAAATGAAGATGTTTTAAGGGTTTGAATATCTTTGCCAAGTTAAGGGTCAAGTACATGAAAAGGTGGAGGAAATGTTTTATATGGAGGAAAATGAATAATATTGGGTGGAATATCTAGAGATATTTGATGAGCTTGAGGAACTTACAACTAAAGAGAAACCCAATCTTGTTGAGAGCACCATGGAGATCAAGAAGGTAAGCCTAGTTTAACCACCATTAAAGGTCATAACTGAGGAAAAATATTAAAATGTTGAGGCTATTTGGATGCACATATATGAACTATTTAGAGATGCTTGGTTGTCACTGAACATCATGCTAAAGAGGCTAAAAGTTACATCAAAGAAGAAGCAAGTATCAAGACCAAGAATCAAGGAGCTACCTACCTCATGCAATCCCTCATTTCATGATGCAAGAAAAATTTCAAACTTACCCTTTGATCCTAGAGGTAGTTTTCATCTTATATTAGCTAGGCTTTATGTGTTTGTTTCATTTTCTTTTATGTTCTATTCAATAAATGCTTATGAATCACATGTTATTTCTCATCCTATGTGTTGCTTCTTTTTGTTTTCCCTTGTGTTTTATGTATTATTCATGGATTTTTGTATGCTAAACCTGATTTACATATTACTCCATATCCTAATGGATAGGATTAGGAAATTGGTATGGGTTCTTTTTGCATAGGTAGGCATGTAACCCTTGGGAAATCACCAAAAATGTTGACCATTTTTCCCCATAGGCTAAAATGGGTCAACCCCCTATAGCTAAAATCTTGTACAAGGGCATTTTATAATGTCATGGAGAAAGTTTCAAATATCCCGTGGGATGTTAGGAGTACTTGGAATGACTTAGGAAGCTAATAGTGTTCATCTGGTTATTTAGTGTATTCATCCTAACACCTTGGGTCTAGTGGTAGAAAGTGCAAGTGGGCAATTTGTCAAGGCTAGATCTCACACATTTTTATACCAAGCTCATATGTGCCAAATATGAGCTCCTCCACCCAAATGCATAAAAATTTAAAAAGGTCCAAATTTGGCTCCTCAATCACTTTTTACTTAATTTCTCATACTTAAACATTTTTAAGGAGGTTCTAGCAGATCTAAGAGAGCACTTCCACAAAGAAATATCTTGTATGTGTAGTAGTTACAGGGGAAAGTAGTCACATGGGTTTTTTCACCTTGGTCCCAAGTTTTTATGAGATAATTTTGATGTCTTCTATCAAAATCAAAATGGAGTTATACATGTAAAAAGTTGGGCTCTTATGTATTTTTACTAAGTTTCCCATACTTAGTCATTTGATTTTGACCATCATAGGACATCACACAAAAGAAATTATGAACCAACCTTCTTAAACTTCAAATATATTTAGATGAGAAGCTCCTAAGACCATTGCATCAAATGGGTTTATCCTTTTTGGCAAGAAGAGAATCTCCTAGAAATTTGGGACTTTAAGATCCAAGCTTCAAATTTGGTCCAAAAACATAAGATGTTCACATAAATGTTAAGTTAAATCTCAAGAAAAAATATACCTATGCTTAAATTTGATAGTTTTTAGGACATCAATCATGCTCTATATAATGATGAATTACATTTGTATAAACATCAAATCTAAAGACTAAACAAACTAAGTATTTTTGAGCTTAAATTTTAAGGTCACATGAACATCAATGATGGTCATATGAACATTAAAATAAGTCCCACATACTATCAATTTTAAGACCATGGACTAGCCATTATATTTAAAACTATGGGTGTTTATAAAATAAATAGTCCTTGTTCAATCATACATCTCAATCCAACAACACAAAATGAATTAAATAGTTAGAGAGATCAAGAGGTTGACACATGGCCCAAGTACATGAAGCTATAGACTAACAACAAGATCTTGAGGACTAACACACATTAGACACATGGCATAAGTGGATATAAGGTTGAAAATTCAAAGGTGGATATGAGGGCTCTTACTTGTTCATATCTAGAAGATCTGATGGATCAAATAAGAGTCAATGTGTCAATGAGCTAGGTTAGATTTGGATAGCTAATTAGAGTGAAGGTGAGCCCAATGTTTTTGATGGAGGTCAAGAATCCATTTTCAACCATAGAAGAAAATAGGTTTTGTAGAGTCTTACCAACACCATTAGAGTTGGTTCAAACACTAAAAGGTGGTGTAGCTGATGTAGTAGGAATTAGAAAAAATAAAAGGACTACCCATGTGGTTAAATATGGAATTTTAGCTTATAAGTTTATGTCATAAAGGGATCCTTCTCTAAATATGTTAACCATTTATATTATAATGATCTAATATTTCAAATCATGTCATAAGGGGAAACAAGTTGACCCTTATAGTTCATTGAATGAACTAACTACTTAAAAGTGACCTTTCTCTCCACTATGCAGACCATGACAACTAGTTACGAGTAATTTATAACAAAAAATGATTATAAATGATGGATCTAAGTGTTATAACTACATTGTTACTAGGACCCAAATGGAAACAATTTTATCCTATTATTACAACCACCATGGAGCATCATAAACATGATATTGTAATGATGTAATGGACTTGCGTAAATTAGATTAATCAAATGGTCCAATTGAGAATTTTTATAGAGGAATTTATAACTATTTTTCAAATGGATTCAAAATTTTATGCCCCCGTCTTTGAGTGCTAAGGCCTCCTTTCTCTTGTGGCCTTTCTTCTATAAGTATAGCTCCTGAGCTATCGTAAAGAAGTTTCACCATAGGTATGGTGAAGCCCTACTAGAATGACATCATATTTTACCTTTTAAAATTAATTTAAATCTATTTTTTAGTTCTCAATAAATTTTCTAAATGTGCAAGTGATGTATGGTGATGAAAATTTATTATTCACTATCTTTTCTTCCCCTATCCTTTCATGTTTATGTAAGATTTTTTATTCTAATAGGTCATATGAAGTGTTTTAAAGTGTATGGGCTTATATTTTAGTTATAAAATGAGCCTTAGTTCCTATAAATGTCTTATGGATCACTTAATATGGATACATCTCATACATCTTATGTCCATATTGAAATACTTTTGTTAGGATCCATAGGTCTTAGAAGTTAGTTTGTGTGTTTGGTTTCTTAGTGTAGGAAAGTATGATGGTCATATGGAATAAATCTTGGTGTATCTCCCCCTTAGATTAGGTTTATTTCATGTAACTTATAATTCTTTTCCCATAAGTAAACATTAGGATAGGTTAAATCACTTCAAGATACATTCAAGGAGCTAGTCCTTAAAATCTAGAGGCTCACTTCCACTATAGGTACACCCACATACCTAGAAGTGTTCTCATGTTACCCAAATTTGGAAGAGGATTGAACACCATATTATAGGGATAAGATTTGGTGACAATAGTTTTTTAAGTATTTCAAGAAGCCAATCTCTTAATAATCAATAAAAAATACATGGAGTTAACTATAATTCTTACCATTCAATTTTAAAGCATTATGCTGATCAATTATTCTTAACTCTTCCATAGAGTCATAACAAGGCTCATGTTCTACTAAAACTTGGTCATCCTCATCTTATGTGGAGAATGGAAGCTCATTAATCCATTCAAGATCCATCTCATCTTTTATTTATATTTCTAAAACTAAATTATCTTCTTCAATCTCTAAATCATTAGTGGTACCTTTACTTGATACCTCAACTTGCTATTATATTCCATAATTTGAAGGTGTCATGCTGATTTCTTCAAACTCACCTAAGAATTCATGGTAAAATTGTTGCAAAGGATTATCTAACTCACTTAAAATGATATTAGATTAAACATTGGGTTCTTGTAGGTTTTTTTCATGAATGTCTCCTAGAGGATAAGTCGTTTGTCCTTTATCTTCATAAAATTTAACATCATACCATTATCACTAATCTACATCATCAATCTTCCCTTCATGCTCAAATTATGATCTATTAGGATGAATATGGCTATCAATAGTGATATCCTCATCAGAGGTGCTTGAGTTATCCTTTTTAAAGTGTTATTTAAACTCACATGTAGCTACAACATGATCGAGCTCTTGAAGGACTACCACCTCATTAATTGTCTTGAAAAATTGCTCCCCAAACCTAGATGCTCAAATTCATCTTTCAATGTACTTGGTTCTTCTTCACAAAATCAGAGGGTGAGAGGGAAAGGTACTTCATTATCTTTCTTGACATTTGATAGATTGATCTTCCTTTCTTTAATTATTTTTTTAAACTTGGATATATCTTTATTCTCATCAATGTATTAAGTATGAATAATAGATGGGGAACCTATAAAATTTGAGACATCTCTTAAACTATCCTCCATAAATTTCTCCTCTCCTTGATTATAAATATGCATAAGATAAATTTTTCTCTCAAAAATAGGCAAAACATAATCTAGGGTTCTATTCCATGAAGGCCTTCAAGCCAAAGTTAGCATAGGCTCTTAAGAAGGCATGGGTGGATCTTTAAAGTGATTTAGAACACAAGGAGGTTGACTAGGGGTAGGAGGATGAAGACAATTTGAAATTGATATGTTTGGCGTGTAAGTCTCAAGATGAAACTTAAAGAGTGGTCAAGATCTAATTTTGACTCCTACACCATACCCAATATTGTAGACCATATAAGACAAATAAAAGGATAAATAATCCCCAATTTTGGCCATAAATTCATTAGATAAACATAGAACAAATCAAGGTGGTAAGTATACAACAATAATGTCTTGTGAAATTGAAAGATTTGGGTAAGCATGAAAGGTAAGTTATAGGTCTTTGATGAGGACAAAAGTATTTTTAGCTGATCCATTCCATTACAATTCAAATTTTAAAGTTGGTTCATAAATCAAATTCAAGTTATCATCAACTAGTTAAGAATAAATGAACTACTTGCTCTTTCATCAAACAAGAAATTATGGGCAAGTGAGTCTCCAATGATCACAGAGTTAATGAAAGGAGATGGGGTGATTACCTTGGCTGGCTACTCTTGTTTTATAGGGATGTTTTGATGATGGACAAAGGCTTGATGTTTAACTTCTTTTTACTACCTAAGACATTCTTTCAATATATCCATTTCCTCCCTTATATTCTTAATTTCTAATCTCAAATCATCATCACTTTATTTAGGCTAATCATAAGGAACAACATGTTGATAAGTATTAGAAGTAGAAGCATTGAGGGGGGCGGTGAATTAGTGAGATCTTAATTTTTTTTCTAATCTTTAGTTCATTAATCAAGTATCAATATAGAATCCATAGATAAATCAAATCATAACAAATAAAATAAATACATAACAACATGATATATATGGGAAAAATTAAAGGTAAGAAAACCTATAATGATCACTATATGGACTACTTGTCCTAAATCAGATATGTAATGAGTCAACAATATTGTTGAGCACCCACTCAGCTTGAGGCACTAACCCCAAATAGTCAAGTACTAACTTGACAAAAGATTCAACAAGCACCCACTTGTTAAGAAGCACCAATTCCTTAATTTTTAGATACCAATCTATATGAGGATTTAACCCCCTTTTCCAAGCACCAACTTGATAGAAATATTCATCAATCACCCACATGCTAAGAAACAATAACTCCTGCTTTAGATCATCCACCTTTCCCAATTTCTTATTTCAATAGATGATGGTATATTTATGCTTTCTCTACTTATCGATCTCATATTCACTCTATTATTTTTCTATTGATCACTCTCAAGTTTATTATACTATTTTTCTACTCTCTTTCTCTTCTCAATTAAATAGACATATTAGGCTCTCTTTCCTCTCTACTCTTTATTTTCAAACACTCTATCCTTTAGGACTTCTTTGCTAATCTATTTTAGTAGATTATATATGAATAATTTGATGATTTCATATTCACACCTCTCTGGTCCTTTATTCCTCAAAAAATCTTTTCTCTCCTCCTTAGTGAATTTATCTAATCTTCTTCTTTGGCCATTCATTCCTCAACAAACCTTGACTCTACTCATTAGTGAATATTAATCCTCCATTTCCATTCATCAAAAGGATACTTATGATCTTTCTTATATAGAAGATGTTGATAAAAAAACCTCTTCAATTTATCCAAATGAAATTCCATGGTTGGCTATAAAATGATTTATTTTCTTTTAAAAACATACTTCATATTAGCTTATTTAAAATGTCACTCACACAGGTCAACCTGATTAAAACAAAAATGGAATTGACCAAAAAATCATTAGAATATATTAGTGTCAACTAGATGAAGTTTGTACTAGTCTTGATGTAGTTTTTAGCACATTTAATTTAGTTTGTAGCACCCCTAATATAATCCATATCAAGCCTAATGAAATTTATAGCAGGCTTGATGTAATTCATGCAAGCTTAATGTAATCCATGAAAGACTGATGCAGTCTATAGTAATCCTCATGTAGTCTAAAGTTTATTGATGCAATTCATAGCATGCCTAATATAATTTATAGAAATCTTGATGTAATTCATAGATGATTCAAAAAATGTCTTGACATCAGTGACCATATTGTTTATAGAATAAAAAACCCTTTGGCATCAATGATAACATCTCAATAAACTCCCCATTTGTCATTGATCGCAAAAATTTACAAATAAACTCCTATCCAAATCTAAATAAACTCCCCTTGAATAGATTTGATCATTTAATTATCATACCTTTACACCAAAATAATAGTTACACTACTTGATATGTTTCTCCCTTATATAACTATATCTACTACTACACTATTTATTCCTAAAAATAGTTATCTTTCTAATTCTTCTCCTTGATCTAATTCTTCCCCTTTTGACATCAATGGAAAAGGGTTTCATAGCCTAAAATTTATATGATCCAAAAAAAATCTACTTTTATAAAATTTATAATATCCATCTTCATTTCCTTGATGATAATTCCCAAAAACTTCTCCTTAGAAAGTTGCTAGATACTACTCACTTCCATGTGATCATCTTTTTACTATCATAGACTCTTGACTCTTGATCTTTAGAGATAAAATATACCCATAGGTTAACTCCCCCTCAATATATACCTTATTTAGTGACTAACAAAAAAAACAATTACTCCCAATTCATACATTAAGAACTCAAATGTTTCCCTTGTAAAAGGCTTTGTAAAAATATTTACAACTTGTTCTTTTATGGTGACATACTCTAGTTTGAAAATTTGATCAACTACATGTTCCCTTAAGAAATAATACTTGATTGGAATATGCTTAGTCTTAGAATGCATGACTGGATTCTTAAAAATGTTAATGGCATTGGTATTGTCATAAAATATAGAAATTGGACTATCATTCTTGATCTTAAAGTCACTTAGGGTTTGTTTCATCCATAAAACCTATGTATAACATGATGATACTATTATGTACTTAACTTCAGTTATGGACAAGGAATTTGATGGTTTTTTCTTACTCAACCATGACACAAGACTCTTTTCAAGAAATAATGCACCAGCACTTATTCTCTTTCTATCATCAATGTTACCTACCCAATCTACATCTGTATATGACATTAAAGTAAAATCCTTATCTTTTAAGTACCACAACCCAAAATCTATAGTACCTCTAAGATATCTAAATATCCTCTTAAATTATTATAAGCATGTCTCTTTTAGTTTTCCCTGAAGTCTAGTTTAGACCTATTACTTGCATGATATTAGGTCTTGATGTAGTAGTATATAGTAGACTTCCAATCATATATCTATATAAGGTATAATTGACTTTTAATGAATTATACTCTTGAATCAAATTGTAGCCTATTGTTATTGGAGTACTTACTAATTTAAAATCTTCCATATCAAACTTCTTCAACATTTCCTTAATTTACTTAGCTTGAGAGATAAATATTCCCTTTTCAAACTAGATTACTCACAATCCAAGAAAAAATGATAGTTACCCTAACATAGACATATCAAATTCTTGTTGAATTACTTATGTGAACTCCTTGGACATCTTGTCATAGTCACTACCAAAAATAATATCATCAACATACATAACTATGATTAACTGATGTTCACCTTCTATTTTGATTTAAAGGTTACTATTAGTAACACATCTCTTGAAACCCTAATCAAACAAGTATCTATCAAGTGTTGCATACCATACTCTATGGGATTACTTCAGCCCATATAATTATTTATTCAATCTTTAGACATAGTCCTTATTTATTGGTAAAGAGAAACCTTAAAGTTTCTATATATATTCTTATTCTAAAATTCCATTGAGAAATTCAGATTTTACATCCATCTGATATATTTTATAATTCTTGAAACCAACATATGCCCAAAACATTATTATGTCTTCCAATTTTTCCATAAGTGAAAAAGTTTCTTCAAAGTTAACACCTTTTACTTGATCATAGCCTTTACATACTAGCCTTTATTATTTTGTCATGAAATGACCATATTCATTCAATTTGTTCCTAAAAACCCATTTGGTTCCAATGACATTCTTGTCTTTAGGTCTAGGAATAATATCTCAAGCCTCATTTTTCTCAATTTAATTGAGCTCTTCATCCATAGAATTCACCCAATGCTTATCAATTTTATATTCTAAATTTTTTTTGGGTGCCATCTTTTAAAATAGAGAGAATTTTACATATATTCATAAACCTTCTTGTTTTCACTCCAAAATTAATATCACCACTGATTTTTATGAACATATCCATAAGGTGCCCTTGTATCTTCTTGTTCTTCTTCCTATTGACTTTAGTTTATTTCTTCTTTTTCTTATGATGTTATTTATTCTTATTTGAATTAAATATCCTCTATATAAACTCTTAGTTGTGTGCTAACCTTCTTAAATATGGTTTCATTTACTTTCACATGTGTACTCTCCATAATATTGTATAATTTTTTATTGTAACATCTATATACAAAACTGACTGAAGAATATCTAAAGATGCCTTCATTAACCCTTGAATCAAATTTTCCTATATCATATTCATCTCTTTTGATGAACACATGATTTTAAACACTCTAAAGTGTTCCACTGAAATTGTTCTACCTTTCCATAATTCATAAGGAGTGTTATTATTATTTATTCTAATTTAACCTTTGTTTATAATCTCAATTACTATGTTTATATCCTCTCTCCAAAATATATTAGATAATTTGGACTTATTTAACATTGTTCTATCCATTTATTGAATAATCATGTTCTTCCTTTCTACCACACCAATCTATTGTGGTGTCCTTGAAGCTAAAATATATGTATTGATTCCATGTTCCATTAAAAAATCATCAAACTCATTTGACCAAAATTCTCTTCCTCTATCAGATCTTAGACACTTAATTTTGAAGTCCATCTCATTCTCAACTAGACCATTTAATGTCTTGAACTTATATAGAGCCTTAGATTTCTCCTTTAAAAAAAAAACCCATGTCATTTTAGTGTAATCATCAATAATAAAAATGAATCAACTTTCACCATGAGTACTTTGAGTTCTAGATGGACCATAAATATCTGTATGATTCAACTATAATTGTTTTTTAGTTGAATATTCTTTTTTATTGAACCTTATTATTCTCTATTTTCTATGTTGACATGCCTTACACATGGTTTTTTAGGATTAGTGATCTTAGGCATGTTATTAACTAATTTATTAGTACTTGTATTTACCAAGTTGTCAAAGTTTATATGTTCCATTCTTATATGACAAATCTAGATGTCATCCACTTGAATCAGCAAACACCTATCCTTATTGATCTCATTCAAAACATAAAAATTATTTTTAGTCTTGTTAACATCTTCTACCAATCTTATTAAACTTGATTTTATTATTTCATAACCTTTAGCATGAAAATTTAGATTATATCCCTGATTGAACATTTGATTTTGCTTCAATCCTTTTACATATAACATATTCTCAGTTTTAGTTTACCCATTATCAAGAGTTAGTGATCCCTTTCCAAAAATATTAGTTTTTGTATTGTATCCAAACTTGACTGTACCTTTAGTACTCTTATTTAAAGATATAAATTTATTCTTGTCACCTATCATATGGATTGAACAACCACTATCAATATACCATTTCAAACTAACATCTTAAATGTGAAAATAAGCTTATGTTAGCATGGATTCTTCTTCCTTTAGACTATAATTTTTTTTTCTCCTTTTTTAGTATTTTCAAAGGTTCTGACTTCTTATAAATTTGAACATACACCTTTCTATTTTGACTAGGGGGTTTTGCATAATCCAACCTATAAAATCTTGTTATATATCCAATTCTATTATAATTAAAACAAAGCATACTATTTATATTTATATCTAATCCTTGGAAAAATGAATTTGATAATCCTTTTGAAAATGCATGACTATTCATATCACTTCTCCATATATGATGGTTTTTAGCATTTGATCTATAATCTACAGCTCTATGTCTAAATTGATTACAAGAAAAGTAGTAGCCATATAAGTAATTCATGGAACTTATTACATTCACTTTCCTAATAGGAAATGATCTTCAAAAAAATTTAAAAGGCATATTGACACTTTTGTTATCCCAATGATGAGAGATAATCTTCTTGAGCTATCCTTACCTTTGACTATCATTCAGAATCTCATATTTCTTGAGAGCATCATCATATGTCTTTGGATTACTAATATTTTGATCTTCCTTACTACTCTTCTGGTCATTAGTGTATCCAAGGCCTATTTTGATGATAGGTGAAATTTGACTATTCAATATGTCATCAATAATATCATTGCTCTTTTCAAACTTTTGATGATTTTTTAATTTAATTATGAACTGGTCCAAATCTAACATCAATGAACCTATCTTATATTTGTACTCATTTCACTCTGCTTCCTTAGGCTTTAGATTTGCATTTTATTCTTATAACTAAGTCTTGAGACTGTTGATGACCTCTTCAACTTCCTTGGCTTTCTTAGTTATCTTATTTTCCAAGATACATATATGTTCTTTATGATTTTTGACTAGAGACCTCAACTTTTGATTTTTATTTCTTTGATTCTTCAATTCATTCAAATCATTGATAAGTTATGCCTCAAGATCAACCTTGGATTATTATTCTTCCACTTATTCACCATCCATGAAGATTTGTTCTTTTGAACTATTCCCTTATTGACCTTCAATGGCCATGAATAGAGATTCATCACTTATGTGGTTTGAACTACAGTCATCTTTGTCTGAGATATCTTCATCACTGACTTCAAAATAGCTACTATCTTATTTAGAATATATACTCTTTTTGTTAATAAAGAAATTTTCTTATAGTTACCTTGATTAATATTATTCTTTCTTTTGACATGCTTTTTAGACTTATTATTCTCTTCACCATGTTCTTCATCATGATCATGTTTTTCCTTTTCAAGACACTTGGTATAAAAATGACCAATCCTACCATAATTGAAACATTTTAATGGTATCTTTCTTTTATACTTCTCTAAACCTTTTCTTAGTTTCCTCAAAAATAAGATTTCAAATTTATCTTCATCAATATCAATGTCACTATAAATTTAAACCTTTTTGATATGAGTTTTATTTGCAACCATGAATGATACTTACCTTTTAGAAGATATTCCATCATTAGTCCTCATATCATAGATTTTAAGTATTCCATGAAGCTCATCCATTTGTAACTTGTCCAAATCTTTTACTTCTTCAACTGTTGACACCTTTGAGTCAAATCTTGGGGTTAAATGTCTTAAAACCTTTTAAATAATAGTTGATTCATTAAAATTGTATCTAAGACCTTTGATTATGTTCATTACTTCATCAAATCTAAGAAGATATGTTGAAATTTATTTTCTTCCCTCATTTTTAGACCTTCAAATGGTCTTTTATGGGTATGAAGATCTGCCAATTTTACCTTGGTGTCACCTTCATGGATAAATTATAGCTTATCCCAAATTGCATTAGATAACACACATTGCATCACTTTTACAACCTCATATTTTGTAAATCCACACAATAAAGCATTCATAGCCTTTGAATTATTCTCACTTTCAGTATTTCCTACAACATCATTTTGAGGAGTTTAATGGATAATATATTCATCAACAACTAAATACCAAATTTCAAACTAGAGAGACATCATATATGTGTTTATCCTAATGCTCCAAAAGGCATTATTCATTCTAGTAAACAAAGGGGACTTATTTTTAAAAAACCCTCCTTGTGTTTGATGAATAAACATTTTGTTTCTTAAGATCTAAATTCTAGTTGTTAAGCTTGACCTTAAAGACCTTCTCTAATACTAATTATTTTAAGCATAACAACTGAGAGGCGAGAGAATAGGGGGGGCAAGGGGTGAATTAGTGAGATATTAAAACTTTATTTTGATCTTTAGTTAATTAATAAAACATCAATATATAATCCATAGAGCAATCAAATCACAACAAAGAACATAAAGACATAACATAGGATATATGTGGGAATCCATTAAAGGGAAGAAAAGCCATAGTGATCACTCCATGGACTACTTTCTATAAATCAGATATGTAATGAGTCAACAAAATTGTTGAGCACCCACTCATATTGAGGCACCAACCCCAAATAGTCAACCACCAACTTAATAAAAGATTCAACAAGCACCCACTTGTTAGGAAGTACCAACTCCCTAGTTTGTAGATACCAATCTATAAGAGGCTTAAACCCCATTTTCCAAACAACAACATGACATAAAGATTTTAAAATCACCCACTTGTTAAGAAGCACCAGATCTTGCTTTACATCATCCACCTTTCTCAATTGTTTTTTTTAATATATGATGGTATAATTATGCTCTCTACTTATCTATCTCATATTCACTCTGCTATTTTTGGCACATCACTCTCAGATTCATTCTACTATATTTGTATTCCCTTTATTTTATCAATCAAATAAACATATTAGGCTATCTTTCCTCTCTGATCTTTATTTTCAAAAAACTATATCCTCTCTTCCTTCTCTATTAGTCTCTTTTAGTAGATTTTGAATGAATCATTCAATGATTTCATACTCACACCTATCTCACCCTATATTCCTTAATAGACCTTTTCTCTCCTTATCAAATTTATCTAATCATATTTTCTAGAAATTCACTCCTTAATAGACCTATACTTTGATCCTTAGTGAATATTAATCCTCCATTTTCCATTCATCAAAATGATAATTATGATCTTGCTTATATACAAGATGTTTATCAATAACCACTTTAAGTCAGCCAAACAAAATTCTATGGTTAGCTGTAAAATGATTTATTCTATTTTAAAAACACACTTTACATTAGCTTATTTAAAATATCACTCACATAGGTTGGCCTGATTAAAATGAAGTTGGGATAGATCAAGTAATCATCAGAATATATTAGTGTTAGCTTGATGAAGTCTATACTAGTCTTGATCAAATTTGTAGCACCTTTGATGAAATATATAACACCCCTGATATATTTTGTAGTACTCCTGATGTAATCCATAAAAATCTTGATGTAATACATATCAAGCCTAATGTAATCCATAGCAAACATGATAAAGTCTATAGCAAGCTTGATGTAGTTAGTAGTAGATTAATGTAGTCTATATCATTATTAATGTAATATATAGTAATCCTGATGTAATTCATAGATGCTTAAAGAAATTTCTTGACATTAATGACCATATTATTTATATAATAACAAACACTTTGACATCAATGACAACATCTCAATAATAAGGAAGCTGAGTTGGGATAGAAGGAGAGAAGTATGGAGAAGTGTATGGATTATATGGGTTAATATAATGTTGATATGGGTCATAGGTCTGTTGATAATGAGGTATGTGATATAATTTTTCTCCATAGGAATCCATTACACATTATTAATAAGATGAAATACCAATCAACAAGATGATCTTCCCCTTAAGAGGATACCTTATTATGACTCTCAACATGAAATCTAACTACCAATCTACTATTGAGGTGCTTAAAGCTCTATAAAATGACTAAGTAATCTAAGGGAGTACTCCAATGCTTGAATCTAGTCCCATTAAGCATACAAGAACTATCAACTCTCCAACCTACACCCTAAAAGGAGGTTGTTTAGGCCTACCTTCAAGGTTATAGTAACATGGGAATAGCCCAATGTTATGGGTGACTTATGGATGGGATAGATCTCTAAATTATGGGGTTATCTCCCTTGGTGTATCTATTATGTCTCAAAATCACTAAAACCTATTTATTTAGGGTGAAAAGGGATAAGAGGAATGCATAAGGGAACCCTATACTACTAGAGATGATGTACCAATATCATTCAGCCACTTAATTTGACTTTAAGCAATACTAATTAATAAACATAAACTAAAACACTTTATCCAATGCTTATATACAATAGTTCTTCATATGAAGGTCATGGTGGATGGATACAACTTAGAAGTTATGGATGAGAGGCCTATCTTGAGACACTTCAAACTAAAATACACTTCAAGTATGATCATCAACCTTTGACATGTCAAATGACCTACATAGAATAACCTAATAACATCTAGGTATGGAAAGGACTTATAACGGGAGAAATTAAACCATTTATGCATATCAAAATAAGTATATACACACTAGATACTAATCATGAAGAATTTTTAATAGTCCATTAATAGTTTAATAGGTTTACAAAGTGTAAATCTAGGTAAAGTTTCTTCATACCCAAGTGAGGGATGTTATACAATGGCCTAAGAGGTTAAATATTTATTACAAAGAGAAGCTAAAAGAGGGAAATTAGTGTTGATGTAAAATTTAGAGGTCATAAATTACCATATCCCACTCCATCATTAGTTACAATTAGTTACAATAGTCTTTCATGTCTCTCTCCATGCATTGGTGTTTTTAAATGGGCCCTTTAGACATTGAGGTGGAGTGGTGGAGGATGAGTAAGACTTTTTAAACCCCTTTTAGAGCATGTAAATTCCCAAATATAGTCAATAACTTCTCTCTTACTAATTACAAGGTGTGAATGAGGCACAATTAGGCTTACATGAGTAGTTGAGTATCCCATCATCTTTTATGCATGTTGATAAGATTTAAAACTATGTTATCCTCCATGATGACTATGAGGTATGTATATTACCTTTCATGATGGTAGTTAAAGGGTGTAATTCCCTTAAATTACCCACTTTTTCAGCCTCCCACACCAACCTCCACTTCTTCTTATTGACCAAATAAGTTTTCTACGTCAATTTGGCCTAATGGTTTAGTGTCATGTGTTTGGATTACCTTAGAACTTGAGAAAAACCTCTTAGAATAGGTAAATGAGAATTATTTAGGTTTGAATGAAAATTTAATATCATGATATGTGTTCTTCAAATTGTATACTTTAAGAATTATACTCTATTTAGGTGATTATGCCACCTTGACTAGCTTCTACAAATTATTTGATTGGTATGAACTTGAACTAGCATTTATAGGTAGAGTTGTGAATAAGGGGTGATTTGGAAAGGTGAAATAAGTCTCAAACCACCCCCTTCAATGACTATAAAACTTTCAAATAACTTTATCCCTACAAACATCATAAAAAACTATAAAAACATGATTTTTAGGAGGTTCATACACCTATATTTACAATTAAGTACTATGGATTTCATCTTATCTAAGGGTAATAGGTGTTTCAAGTGTTTATCAGGTAAACCTAGGGTGTTTGAGTGTAAAAATCTCCACTTTTCCTTTATTGGGTCTATCTTAGGGTTTAAACATAGTTTTATAGGTCTACTATCTTAATGATGGTTCATAAAGATTAGACCTCCAATCCCAAACTTATGGTCATGGATGTTTATTTCATATAACCCCCTAAATTTCTTAAAAATATTTGGGTCCCATGCATCTTGTGTGTGGAGATATGAATACAAGATGGTAGACTTTAGGATATTCACAAGCCTTTTGGACATATTTACAATCCTAAAAATGATTCATAGAGGTGGGCCCCTTAGTCTAAGTCTCTCCTTAATGTATGTTTATTACATATAGGTTCCAAAATCCTACTAAGATAATTATATTTGAGTCCCTCTATCATGTGAGATATGAGTGTTTAAACTAGTTGTTTAAGGTGACAACCTTAGGTGATATAACTCGAGTTAGGCCTTAAGACTAAATTTGAAATTTTATTTTTTTACCTATAACACTCTCCATATGGATTTTAACATCCATCCATATCTTCTCATGGCATTCAATCTGATATGGAAGTCTTGATATGACCCAAGGTGGTGGTGGGGTTTGAGGCCTTAAGAATGGATTTTAGGACTAACAGGATTAAACTAAATCTCATGAATTAGAGGCACCTATAGGTGTGTTAATGTAATAAGCATAATTATATCACTCTTATCCATTTTATTCCCACCTATTTTCACTTATATTAAACTTCCCAGTCTCCATCTCTACCATTTCCTCATAACCTATAGGTATGTATAAGGCCACTACCCACTATGAGTGTTATGACAATAGTATTGCAAAGAAATTGGTAGTAACATATAATTAATTTAATACTCATGTTTATGTATTTTTTAACCTTATAATATGTGTTTTCCTACCCTAATATTCCCCTTGGAAGAGGCCTCTCTTCAATCTTATTTCTTGCATACTCCTCATCTCCCTAGTCTAAGGTTTATGGGTAGTCAGGCTTACATGGCCCTAAGGGATATATTTGGATGTATTTTTACCTCAAATAATATTATCACCCTTTTATAAACCTTTTCATTCTTCTTCTCCTTGTTTTCCTACACTATAACTCCTACTCTACCTAAGGGTGGTAGTCTTGCATTCTAACTGTATGTAGGTATGATTAGTCTCTGGTTAGCATATGAGATTGTTATGAAATAGATTGCTATGAAGCATATGACAATAAATATTGTATATATACATTTTTGTATATATATATATACATTACATCTTCATATTACACTCTAAATATGCATAATACCCTCATATTATAGTCATAGGCTTGTATATTAGTTATATGCCTAATAGGCCTAACTAGGACATTTAGGCCTGATCTTGTCTTCAAGGACTGATTTGATCCAATAGAAACATATTAAATAATTGTAAAATCCTATTTTAATCATTTGATTTCACCCTTTTATTTGTCTCTCATACTTTTATATTCTAACTAAGGTCTTACTTGCCTACTTATTTAGACATAATAGGCCTAATCAGGCCATGAGATCTTTTATCTTATCTTAGATATTCAAATTATTTAATGTAGGATAAGGGTTTATAGGAAACAAGTCCTACTTATCTATTTTAATCACATTCACTTCTTTTCCAAAGTCCAAGACACTAATTCTTCTCCTCATAACCCTAATTGTAGGTAGTGAATGAGGTCTACCTGATTGTATGTGATCATTGAGAAGGTGATTATAATTCTCCATAGTTGTCCTTGGGTGATATTGGAATTTTTTTGTATCTTTCTATTAATTTTTTCCCTTTTAATCCCATAAACTTAATCATTCCTTCAGTGTCCTTCCAACATAGGAGCTACACTCCAATGTATACTCACAAGAGACTTAACTAAGCTTGTGCTTTTAGGATTGAGTTGAGATTGTTAATCCTTTATTTGGACTTGTTTTCAATATATCCATACCTCATTAAGTATTATTAATGTCTTTAAGACTCCATTTCATTAGTCAACACTCCATTTAGGTCTCCTAAATTTTCTAACACAGTCTTGTATACCCAAGCCTTACTTGAGTTATTATTTTGGGATGTTTGAGATTATGTTGGTCCTACTTTCCCCTAATTTATTCATCTACCATGTATTTTTATAACCTTGTGATTCTATTTTAAGTCTATAAACCTTATATAGCTCATGTCAACAATGACTACCCTATTTGCTAAGTATACTTTAAGAGGTTTGTGGTGACTAAGTGAGGGTTTTAAGTTGTAAAATAAGTTGAGTATGAGGATTATATTTAAGGGTATAACTATTGAGGGGAATAAGGTAAACATATAAATCATTAATGAGTTACATATGTGTCCTAAAACAACTTGATAACTATCTACATCTACCTTCTTTCTACATTGCAAATGAGATGACAACACACACATGATAGTCACACTAGAAATAGGAATTGAAGGGTGTGTTTGGTTTGATGGTTCTGATGAGAATTGGGAGAAAGAGAAGGCTATGTGTATTCCAAGAGACTATCACATAACCCAAACTATTAACCATTTATGTTATCATACTTTTAGAAGACAAGAAACAACACTATCTATAATTTGAAAAAATGGAAACATGAAACTTTGTCTACTCCCACACCATCACACATGTGAATTAGGGGTGGGTAATACCATGTAATGACCCTAATAACCTATGTAAAACACATACAAACACAAATTTATAAAACCATATCAAGAGAGTACCAAAATCAATGCAACTTTGATCCTTGAACATATGAATAAGACCATTTAAGTGCCAAAATTATTAGTGTTTATTCATAGAGCATAGGCCATTACATTACATACCAATACTAATAATGGGAAGGTTAAAATACCACCTTACTCTATCTAAATCCTTAGATCCTCACATTCTCTCCTATATGAACTAAGCATAATCCTAAGAGCTTATATGGACAACCAAGGGGATTAGTGGTAGGGAGAGGTTTGCATCTTCTAATCATGAAAATTCTCTGGAATACCTGCCATGATCCCTTATGCAACATTTTATCCTCACCTATATAGAAATGATCATATAGGTCTTTATAGCCTACAAAAACACCTAAAAACACCCTCTTTTCTACATTTTCTTGAAGATTTTGACCTTAGAAAACCATTTTTGGCAAGAGGGGAAATAGAAGTCAAATGACATTTGAAAATATGTATCATGATTGGGGGAAGTTTAAGGGTCATAAGTTCTCACATGTGGGGTCCATTTGATGAGTATGGGTGGGTTTGGATTCAAAAGGGGACCTTTATGATATGAAACGACATATTCATGACTATATGATGAGAATGGGGCCTTATTAAGACCTTTATGAATAATTAGATAGTTAAAAACCCTTTATCAAAGTTTTATAGTGAAATGTAGACTCATATGAGGTATTTGAGGGTCATTTGATAACTTTAAAGGCTAATCAAGGTTTGAGGTAGAATTAAACAAATAGACCATGAAGAATGATATTGAACACATTAACAGGCCTCACATTAGAACCCAAACATAGTTTAGACACCGTTCACATTGATATTAATGTTTCTCTCACAATGAATAGCTTTAACAAGGCCTAAAACCATGAAAAATAGAAACCTTAATCTTGTCAAATTACCTTAATTTTTGCTAAATATCATTAACTTTTTCAAACAATGCTTAAACCACGTTATATACTAAAAAAAAAAATTAACACTCTTCCACTCACTCGATGACAATCATGATAGATTAACATAGAATCTATAATAAAAAAACAATTATGAAATGATGAGTTCACAAAAAAGTTCTAATACATACCATGACACTTCTAACAGTGCTAACAAGGTTCAAAAAGAGACCAATGAAGACATCACCATGTAGGAGATCACTACGTGTAGGCTTAGGTGGGTGTCATGGGGAAGGTTTTGATTGTATGGGTTTTCATTTGTCCTAGGAGGCTAAAAATTCAATATTTATTTTAAGTATCTTCCATTCCACTCCTTGAGAAGAAGGCTATCCTTGAGAAGGTAAGTGAAGAAGTTCAAATTGAGGTGGCAGCAAATAAATGTGACTTGAGTGAACTTGAAGAAGTAGTTGTCATCAGTACACCTTTTGATGAGGATATAAATAATTCATCCTTTAGGAATAAAGTTTATTATGGCATTGAAGACTTCCTTGATGACATTATAGCTAACCTTTCCCATGATAGTCTTGACAAGTGTGAAAGTGTTGCAATTTTTCAACTTATAGCAATTGCAAGACAAGGATACTCGAAAGAGAGATAAGATAACTGAGTTGTGATGATAGATTATTGAGATATTAAGGATGAATAATAAGTTGCAAAAGTTTTTTTAGAATTCCATGAACATAGTCGAGAAGGTGATGTTCCAAAACATTTCTCAAACTATGTTATATCTCCTCCTGCATTAGCCATTATCCAACTTGAAGAGAGCTCAAATAACACTAATGATTAATGCATGAAACTATGACCAAGTGAATATCAATAAAATGATTTGTTTTATATAATAATATTAGGGTATTATCTACTTGAATCATTTCATGATCAGATTTAGGTTGAGAAAGACGATACCATCAAATAAGGGGAAGACAACGCTCCAACCATTCCATCTCAAGGAGTTGTTTCATGTGAAGATTACTTGTTTTAGATATTAAGATAAGGCTATTAGTCCCTAATATAATATACATATTCCTCCTCACTCTTATTGAATGAAACTGAGCCTTGTTGGAATCAATATTTCATGAATCAAGATGCACCTCTCTTTGAAGCCAACCTTGTATCCATAGCACAAGAACCATTTTAGACTGTCTAACTTGATTAGGAGCAGGCCATGACTGAGGTAAAGATGAGATTAATCATGCAAGGTATATAATTTTGGGATGAATATGACTAAGTAATTGGTACACATAGCCATCCTATATACCCAATAATGGAATAGGAAGATCTAATTACCCTTATAAGAGACTATGAACATGCCAACACCTTCAGACATAAATGGAAGATCTCATGTAATAAGCAATACCTGATTGGAATCTAGTCATCATATAAAAATTTGACCTCATGGAGATATGGTGATCAAATGAAATTTCATTTTGATCCTACATGATAAATGAGGTGTGTTCAAGTTAGTTGTTTATAGTAGTTATTGTCTAGTTTTAAATAAGTGGTCAACACAAGTTTAGCTGTTAGTTTAATTCCTTTGTTATCTTGTCTTGTTGTTTCTTAGGTGTTTAGGGGTTATTTTATTTAGTGGCCTTATCTATGTGGGTATTTTTATAGTAACAAGAGGTGTTATAAGGTGATATATTTTATTGGTAGTCCAATAATATGGTCATCCAAGTTACGATGTCATGTATAAGTCTTGTCATTATTATGAATATTTAGTGCATTCTCTTGACTAGAAGATTGGTCAAACCTTATGAATCACCAAATATGTTGATAATTTGGCCTCCCAGGACAAATGTTAACCCATAAAACTAAAAAATTTCCATGAAACCCTTTCAGAGCTTGTTTATGGTATCTAGAACTTGTCATGATCCCTTAATTTCTCCTTGAAAGTCCTTATTAGCATGGTTTAAGGTTTCATGTTTGTGTTAAAAATTGAATAGATCATCATTATTGAAGTGTTTTCAATGATGTCTCCATGTTATCAAATAGTATTAATGAGGTTTCAAATATTATAGTAGGTCAATGACAAAGTGTGCCTTAGTGATCATTCATCGACCTTGCAGTGTTTGCTTGGTTAGGCAAGATGGTGGATTTTGATGATGTGTTGATCATGTTTGAGGGTTCATATGGGGTGTATTTAGTTTTTGGTGTTATTTTAGAAGTGAAAATAATCCATTTAAGTATTCTTATGAAATTCTAGGTTATCCTAGTCATTTTAGCATAGTTTCTAGAGTAAGTAGTTTGATGACATTATAACTCACAAGTGTGAAAGTGTCAGAAGAAAGTGGTCATATGGGTCTGTTCAATTTTTTTTCCTAGTGCATGTGTTTCAAATTTCACACCTTAAAATTTTTTTTATAGAAATTTATGATATTAAAAAATTTATATCCAAGGAAAATTTCATCATTTCCATACTAATCTAAATTTACATTTTTAGTGACCGTTGGAATTCAAATATTTGAATTTTACAAGGGAAAACTAGTCTGCAGTATTTTTCTTATAAATTTTGATGATGGAATAAAAATAAAAGTTGTAAATAAATTCAATTTAAATATATGAAAATTTATTAAGAGGTTTGTTTAGTCGTATAATTACATTTATGGAGCTTTAAAGTTGACTAAGGGTTTGACTTTCTTATACAAGTGACTTGAGAAGGGTGTTTGTATTTTTCTTGATGGTTTTTGGATGTTTTCATGATGATTTATCTATTAGAGAGTGTTTTATACTCCCTAATTATCATTTTCATGGATTTTTTAGGTTTGAACAATCCATATTTAGTATGAACCATTGTTTAGAACATGATTTTTTATTAATTCAAGGTGTTTTCATATACAAGGAAAATGATTGAAAGGTTTTGCATATGTAGAGGTGTGTAGTGATGAATGTAATAACTTGAAGTGTCTTAGGGGTCATTTGGTGTGGACATATGTGATTTTAAGTGGTCTTGTGTTTCTATTTTTGTTCAATGAAGTTTTAAAGGGATGAATAAGTCTCTATGGACCTAAAAGGGCTACTTAGGCCTAATTTAAAGGTGTTATTTCTTAAGGGTGATCTATAAATGATATGATCAACCTATGTGGGTAGTTTTGATATTTTTCCAACTAGGATATAAGCCTTAAGGGTTAAGGAATGTTTTGTGGCCAACCAAGAAAATGGTTATCATGAATATTCTATAAATAATAAAAACAAAAATGAAGGTTTCTAGAGATGATGAGCAAAGAAAAGAGAAGTGTGAGTAAATTTGGTGGATGAATTGAAGATTAGAGTAGTGTGAGTGATATGTGAGTTACCCAGTAGTAATGTTTTTAATGTTGTAATAGTTTTTGGTTAGGTTGATGATTGAATATGTGTGAAGAAGTGTAGAGTGATCCAAAAGGTTATTTTGAATGATTTTATTATGTGTGAAGACTTGAGAAAGTGTGAAGGTTTGAAGAGCATTGTTTTTTGTTTTTACATTAGATTAGAATGAAATCAGACTTCTATAGGTGTTGATATCATAGGTGTTTTGTGGGTGCTCAACATATAGATCAAGTGGGTGTTTGTTCATGCTTAGGGGTTTGTGCTCTTTATGGAATCAGTACTTCACTAAAGCATCTTGTTTATGATCTATTATAGGATTTTAGTCCACTTGTTTGTAGACTTGATAGTGGGTTCTATCCCCCATGAGGGTTTACCACATAATTCATGTTTTTTGTGCTTTGATCTTGCATTATTTTCTTTGTTCATTATAATGAATGGTTTATATGCTTCATGAATGCTTATGTTGAGTGGTTGAGAGTTTTAAAAATTAGAATTAAAGTTAATTTAATTACATCAACTAATTTAAACCCCTCCCCCTTAGTGATTTTACCTCTAATAAGTGGTATTATATCCACACATTTTTTAAATTTTAACCACTTGAACGTGATGAATGGTACAATGGATGATAAAGAGATCAAGACATATATTCAAGGTGAACTAGTATGTTCTTTATCAGAGATCAAACATCTAGAAGAAGAGAATGAAATATTGAAGAACAAGAAAGGAAGTAAAATTCATATCTAGATTCCATAATATATTATGTGATTATTGTAATCATTAATGGTGTGAAGACATAAATAGATAAACTAGAAACAACAATAAAGAATTTATAAGACATGAGGGATAAAGGCTTGTATGAAATAATGAATCATTTGGAAGGCAAAGCTATGATATATATAGATGTGATTTTATCTTAAGATAAGTAGAATCCTATCTCTACCAAATAAATTAAAGATGAAAATTATTAGGTTATTGATGATCAAGTAAAAGGAATGTCTAACATGAAGAACTATAGTTATGTCTTTAGTGGGTATTGTTACATTTGTAATCAATATGGTCATAGATATATGGACTGTAATTTCTCTTTAAAGAATAAAATTGAGGTTATATACTACAAATACAACTAATATGGACATATATCTAAGTAATTTAAGAGTTATTATTAGAAAAAAGACATACAATTCATTGACACCATCAAATGGTTCATGGAAGACAAATCCAAGATTTAAGAAAAGAAAAAGAAGAATTCAGTTAGTGTGCCAAAGGAAGAGTCAGTGTTTGTTAAAACTACCTTGCATACTCAAGAGGATAAAAAAGAAATGGTACATAGATAATGGATGATCAAGTCATATGATAGGATAAAAAATCAATTTTATCTCTCTTAAAAAGCATAATTTAGGTTTACTAAGATTTGGTGATAACAATTCTGCTAACATAGTTGGCAAAGGTTCTATAAGTTTGTATAATGGTCATACTAAAAAAGAAAATATTTAATATGTAAAAGGTTTGAAACATAATCTTATAAGTGTTAGCCAAATATGTAATCAAGTAAATGTTCTAACTTTTTATGATAAAATGTGTGAAGTGAGAAGATCCAAGTTTGGAAAATTAGTTGCAAATATTCACAAGGAAAATAACAACTTGTATGTGTTCCATGAATCCAAAAGGGAGGAGTGTTTCATGAATCAATTATAATAAAGATGGATTTGGAAAATAAGACTTGGACACCTAAATTTTGACAACTTGGTGAGGATTAGTTCAAAAGGGTTAGTGAGGCATATGCCTAAAATCACTAAGATTCCTCATATTCTTTCCAAGACATTTCTTCATGGGAAGATAACCAAAATAAGATACAATTCTAAGGAGAATTCCACCACAATACCATTGGAGTTGATCCATGCTGACTTATGTGGACCTAAAAGAGCTCAAAATATTCAAGGTAATAGCTACTTCATTTTATTAATTGATGATTTCACAAGGATGACTTTGATATATTTCCTCAAAGAAAAATTTTAAGCCTTTACAAAGTTTAAATCATTTAAAGCTCTTGTTCAAAATGAAAAGGGATAAAAAATCAAGTGTGTAAGATCAAACAGAGGAGGTGAATTTTGGTTTTATGAGTTTGATACTTTTTATGAAGATCAATGAATTAGAAGATAGTATTATATTGATACTACACCCCAACAAAATGGGGTAGTTGAAATCAAAAACACAACTATCGAAGAGATGAGTAGAACCATGCTTCAAGATTCAAAACTATCAAATGGATTTTTAGAAGAGGCTACTAATACATCAATATACATCTTAAATAGATACAAAATTAGAGTAAATGGTGATAAGAATCCATATGAGCTATGGAAAAATAGGGTAGCTAATGTCAAACTTTTTAGAGTGTTTGGAAGCAACTGTTTTATCAAGAGGGATGAAGAAAATATTGGCAAATTTGATTCAATATATGATGAGGGCATCTTCTTGGGTTATTCCTCTATAAGTTTTACTTATAGATGCTTCAATAAGAACCTTCACAAGGTTTTTGAAAGTTTAAATGTAAGATTTGAAGAGGTAAGTGAAATCAAAAAGCCTAACTTGAAGATAAATGACACTACATAGATCCCTAATTCAAATAATGAAGGCATATCTAATCAATTATATGATGAAGAGGAAGAGGTAAGACAAGACTAAAGATCCATCGAGGAGAATAAAAAGGGATCATCCAGCTTCCCAGGTATTTAGAGATATGAATGCAAGTGTGTAGACTAGAAGGAGAATGTTGATCAATTAGAATCAATAAGACACAACTTTATTATCCAAGGTTGAACCCAAAACATTATTAGAAGCTAGAAAAGATGAAAATTGGACATGTATAATGGATGAGGAGCTTCATCAAATAGTAATGAATGAAACATGGGATTTGGTACCTATAACAAAAGACAAAAAAGTGATAGGTAATAAGTGGGTATTTACAAATAAGATGAATGAAAAAGGAGAAGTCAAAAAAAATAAGGCTAGATTGGTGTGTAAAGGATATGATCAAGTTAAACGGATAGACTTTGATGAGACCTTTACTCCTATGGAAAGAATGGAAGTAATTAGACTCTTCTTGTCATATGCAAGATTCAAAGGTTTCGAAGTTTACTAAATGGATGTGAAATTTACATTTTTGAATGGTAACTTAGATGAAGAAGTCTATATTGAGATACTTAAAGTTTTTTCCATGGACAAATAATCAATACTATGTTTGTAAACTAAAGAAGTCTTTATATGGTCTTAAACAAGCTCCTAGAGACTGGTATGATAGGTTAGACAAGTATCTATTGATCTAAAGTTTAAAAATAGGGGTAGTTGATAGCAATTAGTACATTAAGACAAAGGGAAATCATCAATTATTAGTGGTAGTCTATGTTAATTACATTGTTTTTTTATATGATAATGAAAACATGAGTAGAGAATTTGCAGATGTTATGTATACTAAGTTTGAAATGTCAATTTTGGGAGAAATTTCTTTCTTTCTAAGATTGTAAATTAACCAACTTGACGTAGGGATATTCATTTCATGGGAAAAATACATCAAGGATATGCTATGGAAGTTTAACATGATGTATTATATGCTATTGAGTAATCCAATGATCAAAAGATGCAAGTTAAGTACAAAAGATGACTCACCGAAGGTTGATCAAGCCTTGTATAAATCCATGATAGGAAGTATTTTATACTCTACTACTTCTAGGCCTGATATCATGTAATCAGTAGGCCTTGTAGGTAGGTTTCAATCTAATCCTAGAGAGTCTCACTTGAAATCAGTCAAAAGGATCTTGAGGTATCTTAAGAGCAGCATAAAATATGGTTTATGGTACCTTAAGAGCAAAACATCCACTCTAAGGACATACACTGATGTAAATTGGGTAGGATGTGTGGATGATAGGTGGAGTACTAGTCATGGTGATTTATTCATGGGTGAGTGCTTGGTGTCTTGTATAGTTAAGATTATTCCTTTGTATCCCTATCAACTATATAAGCTGAGTATATAGCTATTTTTTTCTTGTTGCACTCAAGTAATATGGATTAAACAAACCTTGGAAGACTATAAGGTAAGACAAAATAGACCTTGTCCTATCTATTATGACAATATTACTGATATTATTATCTCAAAGAATATTTTTATGCACTCAAAAACTAATCACATTTATATTAGATATAATTTCTTGAGAGAATAAGTGAGTAATCAAAGTGTTAAGTTGGAGTATGTGCCTATAAAAGAATAACTTGTAGATATTATGACTAAACCATTGACAAAAGCAACATTTGAATATCTAAGAAAAATATTAGGAGTCATCTCCTTTTTAATAAAATAATATAAGTTCATTGGTTAAGGGGGAGCAATGAGCTCATGTATTTTCTCTATAAATTTTTTAATGAAAGGCTTCAAGAAATCTGTTTAAGGCCATTAGGCCTAGAAGCAAGTTCTTAGTCAATCTTTAAATCTTGGTCTAGTTGGTCAAATCATGAAGAATAAATGTAATACTGTTTTAGACTATGTAAAGGACATGTGCAAGTGTATTACATGGGTTCATATGTGCTAAGTTTTTTAAAACAACAATTCATGACCATTTGTTCAAATTGACTACTTTGTTTAATGTTCACTACCTAGTGAGAGATCATCATGAAAAATTGGTATATTTAAGGTATATGAGGATAACCAAAGGTTGAGACTAGATGAGTTTGATTGTAAAGTGTGTATAAGGTGCCTTTGAAGTGGAAAAACTATATCATGTCATTTTGAAGGTGTTTTGGCATAGTAATAGGTGTATATATAGGGTCTACAAGCACATTATGACTAGTTCAAAGTGTCAAATAAAGATTTTTGAGTGGTAAAGGTGAATTTATGACATATAAGGGTGTATTAATCTCATAAAAGTGTGATCCAGGTGGTTTTAGGCTATGAAGGACTATTGAGGGAAAGTTGAAGATTTTCTATGGATCTCAGGTATGACAGTCTTTACTTAAGGGCTAGTTGGACAAAAACCACATTCATGGATGTATGGGTTGATCAAGGATTCTAACCTCATTTTTTGGTTCACATGGTGTGTTTTTTTACCTATAAATTTGATATAAGTTTCAAGAGATAACATAGATTGGAAGATGGTAAGTTGACCATGTCTCTTATTGATGCCCTAGTGTCATAGCCCATGTGGGTTAGTGACTTTCCCAAATGAATTTATTTATAAGGATGATTAATAAGTTGAAATGGCCAAATGGGTTATGAAAGTGTATAGTTTATTCTATAGTTTAACATTTATGTAAATGAAGGGCTAATTAGTAGGCCAATTTGTGAAGGGGATATGGTGTAAAGGAATAGTTGAATGATGAATCCTAACATGCATGAGGGTGCATATGAGTGTGATATATATATGAAGTTTCAAGTAGTGAAGGTTAATACACATGAATTTATGGGCTTTGTAAGGTTTAGGTAGGGTTACAAAGCCTCTAAGTAAAGCTAGTGTGAATAAGAGTAGTTTTTGGTCATTTTATTGAAAAGAAAAAGGTATGGTTGTCTATAAATATGTTTCTCAATTGGATTTGTGAATCATATGTGTTTGAGGAAGATATTTAATTTCAATTCTTCATTCTTTGTATGGATTGTGAGAGAGAATTCAAAGACAACTATGAAGTTTCATCATGGTTGGAGATGGTCTATAGGTGCTCAAAGGATGCCTAAGCTCAGGTAACCTAGGGGGAATCCTTATCAGTACTCTTAAGGTGTTTACAATTAGTTTTCAATCTTATTTTGTGATTCTTCTTCATATAACATTTCATGATAAAAAAAGAGTGTTGGCAATGAATAGGTTTGAGGTAATCATGATAAGTAATGGTATGTAAAGGGATAGGGGAGTTTATATCATACTAAGAGGATGTCACTTATTTTTTTGTATTTGAAAACATTTACAAGTCCTCAAGATCAGCAAGTAATCCCACTTTGTCATTGTGTCAAAGGGGGAGAAAGTATTTATAGAGGGAGAAAGAGTATGTGCACAACTTTGTGTTGGTGTTTACACATGTTGACATTAATGATAAAGGGGTATATTGTTGAGTTGTTTTAAATTATGTCTCAATGTTATCCAATAGTATTCATGAAGTGTAAATTATGCTAGTAGGTCAATGAAAAAGTGTGCCTTAGTGATCATGCATGGACCTTATAGCGTTTTCTTAGTTAGGCAGGATAATGGATGTTGATGATGTGTTGACCATATTTGAGGGGTAATATAGGGTGTAATAAATTAATTTTTTATTTTTTAAGTGAAAATAATCCATTTGATTAGTATTGTAAAGGTCTAGGTTATCTTAGTCATCTTGGTAGAGTTTCCAGAGTAAGCAAATTGATGACATTAGAATTCCCATGTGTGAAGGTCTCCAAAGAAAGTGGTCACATGGGTCTATTTAGTTTTGTGACTAGTGAATGTGTTTAAAATTTAATGCCTTGACATGATGTATATAAAAATTTATGATAATTAAAATTATCTCTCTTAGGCAGATTTCATCATTTCCATACTTTACCAAATTTGCATTTTTTAGTGACCGTTGGAATTCAATTATTTCAATTTTACAAAGGAAAACTAGTCCGTAATTTTTTGCATATAAATTTTAATGATGTATGAATTTTATGATGGATTAGTATGAAAAGTGGTAATTAAATTCAAGGGAGATCCAAAAAAATTGATTAGGAGGTTTGAATAGTCATAAAATTGCATTTATGGAGCTTCAAAGTTGACTGAGTGTTTGACTTTATTTTGCAAGTGACCTGAGAAGGGTCTTTATGTTTTTATTGATTTTGTTTGGATGTTTCATGATGAATTATATAATTTATATTATTTTAGACTCCCTAAGGATATTTTTTAAGGATTTTTGAGGTTAGACCAATCCATATTTATCATGAACCATTACTTGGAAGTTGACTTTTTATTCATTCATGGTGTTTTCATATACAAGGCAAATGATTGAAAGGTTTTTCATATAAAAATGTGTGTATTGATGAATTTAATCCCTTGAGGGTGTATTAGGGGTCATATTTCATGCACATATGTACTTTTAATTGGTCTTGTGATTCTATTTTTGCTCACATAAGTGTTAAAGGGATGAATATGTCTCTATGGACTTAAAAGGCCTATTAAGACCTAATTGAAAGGTGTTGTTGCTTAAGGGTGATATATAAATTATATGGTCAAAATATGTAGGTTTTTTTTATATTTTTAAAATTAGGATATAATCCTTAAGGGTTAAGGAATGTCTAGTTGTTGACCAAGAAGATGGTGATCATGAATACTGTATAAAGAGCAAAAATAAAGATGAAGGTTTCTAGAGATGATGAGTGGAGAAAAGAGAAGTGTGAGTAATATTGGTGGATGAATTGAAGAGAAAATAAGTGTGAGCGATATTTATGTGACCTATTAGTCATGTTTTTGATGTTTTAATAGTGTTTTTTAGGGTTTATGACTGAAGATGTGTGAAGAAGTATATAATGATCCAAAAAGTTGTTTGGGATGTATTGCTTGTGTGTGAAGGCTTGATAAAGTGTGAAGGTTTAAAGAGAATTGTTATGTATTGTTTCTCCATCATATTGGAATATAATTATATTTTTAGAGGTGTTAATATTAGAGTTGTTGTATGGGTGCTCAACATCTAGAGTAAGTGGGTGTTTGTTCATGCTTAGGGGTTGGTGTTCCTTGTGGAGTGGGTGTTTCACTAAAGTCTCTTATTTATGATCTCTTATAGGACTTTAGGCCACTCTTTCATAGACTTGAGAGTGGGTTTTATCCCCCGTGAGGGTTTCCCACATAATTCATGTGTTGTGTGCTTTGGTCTTACATTATTTTATTTGTTCATTGCAATGAATGGCTTATATGATTCATGAATGATTATGTTGAGTGGTTAAGAGTTTGAATAATTGAAATTAAAGTTGATTTACTTGCATCACTGATTCACCCCCCCACTTAGTGATTATACCTATGATAATCATATGTCTTATTTATTTTGAATTTCTTGGTTGATACACTAAGTGGTCATGGTGGTCCTTCATTGAATAAGAGAGTGTCAAAATGCCTTATGAAGTTAATATATTGATCTATAACCTGTTTGACAAAGTTAAGGATCTTTATCAAAGGTTAAGATATTTTGATAAAGTTAAGGTTATTAGTCCTCATTATATTCAAGCCTATTTCAAGCCATTCTTTATGAGAGACACCTTGATAAGAAATTGGAAGGGAATCTAAATGATGCTTGTATTATAATGTGAAACCTAGTGATGTGTTAAAATCCATTCTCCATGGTCTATATGTTCAAGTATGTCCCAAACCTTGATTAGCCCATTCAAGTTGTTAAATGATCCTCAAACACCTCATTTTAGTTATATTAAATTATAAAACTCTAGGAAAAGTGTGTTTAGATTCCACATTATATTTGAAAGGATCTTAAAAAGTCTTAATTGATATTATAAGTCATTTTTGGATGGTTCCATATGCATGAAGGTCCATTTTAGGGGTCAAATTCACTTCCCACTCACCATATTCATTTTGGGAGAGTTACATATACATGAAGGTCCACATGGGAAAGTAAATCCCTTAAGATCACGCTAACTATATCACCAAGTTTGAAATGTTATTTTACTTTTTTTTCCATCCTCCTTCCTTCCAATGGCTTTTCAAAGTTTGAAACATGAAGAAATGTAGGAAAATAAGGTGTTTACAAGTTTTCCTATAGGTTGTATAGACTTGTATAGTTAGTTACATATAGATAAAGGTAAAATATTTCTTTAGGATTCATGTTAGATGTATTATAGGAGTTATAATCCCAAAATAGGCAAAATAGACCCAAAACCATTTCTCTTTCTTCGTCGAGCTCTTTGGTAGTCCAACTAATCTTTCAAGTTTTTTGGTCATTCCATATCGGATAGAGAAAGTGAAGATCAAAGACTTTAGTCAAAGGAAGGGAGTATCATGAACTATCCATTATTTTTGGTATTCATATTCATGTCCTATGATCTATGAAAAAACACTAACAATCTGGGCACTAAATGGTCTTTTTCATCTATGTAGAGGTCAAAGTTGCATAAGTTTTAGTGTTCTTTTGAGATAGTTTTAAAAATTTGTTTTTATAGATGTGTTCCATAGGTCCTTAGGGTCATTATATATTATTTATCACCCTTTATTCACACATGTGAGGGTGTTGGAGTGAACAAAGCTTCATGTTTTCACTTTTTTATAATATAGACATTATTGCTTCTTATTGCAGACTCTTCAAGGTATAAAATGGAGGTGTTCTATGATGTTTCAAGTTTTATGATGGTTTAATTTAATCCATTTAAGCCTTTTATTCCTGATAATCTTAGGAGAGTCACCAAATTATCAAGTGAATACTTCAAGTTTTGTTCCAATGTGATTGTTGTGTATATAATTTGAGATTCTTGTAAATGTCAATAAGCATCCTTGTAATGACTATGGGGAAACGTAAAGATACATTATAAAATGAACTAATATCATCTGATATTCATGATATATGGTGTTTTAATCATGATACACACCACCCTACACTCATAACCACTCTCATTCTCAATCTTTGAGAAACTGACCTTCATTCAACTACCTACAAGCCTAAGGTAGTCCAAACAAGTGGAAGACTATTAGGACAAGACCTAGAAAGTGTGAAAGGATATTAAGGAACATAATAAGTCATATGATTCTAGGAATAAAATGTAAAATTAGTAAAATATGGTCTACCAAGATCAAGTCTTCACCTCAACTCTAAAATAAAGATAAACTGTCATAGTCATGATAGGCCTTTTTAGGCAGGCTAAGTAAGGGAGGTAGACACTATTGGTTGAAGTGTGGAAGATATTGAGAGATATAATGTGGAGTCATAATGAAATAAGAATAGCTTTTAGGATGAAGATAATAAAGAAACATCAAATTCCACCCTTTCAAATAAATAAACATAGTTTAGGTGTAGGACCACCTGTAGACCTAACTGTAGGTGGAGAATAATTGAACATAAACCCACTCTAAGGATATTTTAGGATGAGAGGAATGATTTAAGGTTGAGTAAATCATAAAATGGATAATAATTTTTTGTAAATGGATATAAATTACCATGAAATAAATAATAACCACACCTACTTAGTCTAAACACAAGACTGTCACTTATAGGTAGAACCCTGCTAACAAGATAGTATAAGTATATAACCCTATAGAGAAGAAAAGCATGTATGAAAAATAGGTATATAAATTATTTATTTAAATTTTCTTATTATTTCCCATTTTTATTATGTATTCCTAATATATAAAAAAGAGCCTTGATCACCTATTTAGGCTTAATAGGCCCAAATAGCTATACACAGACCAGTTATAAGGAAACAATGCAATAGTTATAAAGGTGAGTGATATGTTTGGGTAAGTGAATGATTTTATGAAAAAAAAAGGTCTTACACATCATGATTATCATAAATTAAATGGGAGTCTCAATTTACCAAACAAGTTTAGATAGAGATCTTTTTCCACCTGCAGGTAGGGTCATGAGAAGGAGACTAAAGTGTGTTGAAGTCTATAAGAAGATGAAGTGTAAGGACAAGGGTACATATATGAAATTATAAATAAATCATTTCAATAAATCAATTTTTGATTGGATTGGATATATTAAACCTATACATTTTATTTCTTGGAATATAATTGCTAAGTAAGAGCATGAATAATGTGAGGATCTATTAGACCCGATTAGGGGATCACTTGTCACACCACACCATGTGAGATAGGGTTATAAATCCTATACTATAACACAATAACATAAAAACCCTATAAGATTAATATGATTTAATATTTCACTAATATAATAAAAATAAAAGTAAATCTAATCTAGTGCACACTAAAGCTTGTGGCATAAAGTGGGGGTTAGAAATGAAACAAATAAACTAAACATGTATAGGAGACATATACTCACATAAATGTATATACAATCTTAATACATGGAAGAAAAGAATAAAAATGTACTATCTATCTAATCTAACAAAGGAGGAATAATTTTAAGAATACTTACATTTTAATATGAACATGTCAAGCCTTAATCTCCCCCTTGGATAAGGTGCTACGTAAGAGATTATCATGGTATGTAAGGACAACTAAGATAAATTAGATATAGGCTATAAAACCTATCCAAGCATCCAAAGGAATTATCCACAAGATGATATCAAAGCTCTAAAGAAAGTATTGAACCCTAAAGCTTTATTCCCCAAGTAGAATGGTCAATAGACAAATTTTAGTTCACATTTATTCACTTAATTCTTCACTCTTATCAAATGGTGGTAAATGAACTTGTATATATAGTATTATCTTACCCTAAAATCATTCAAGAATGTTAGTTGTGATAGGTCAACCTGATCAACTTTGCACATTTTTAGGGTAACTCACTAGGTTTATGTTAGCTTGGCTAGGAGGTCAACAAACCAAAAGAGCTAAAATGTCCTTAAATTATACTATGTTGACCAAGTTGACCTAGTTTATTGAACATGAAGCTTGAAAATGCACATGGATGACCTATTTTGATGAATGGGAAGAAGGAAGACAAAGTAAGTAAAAGAGGGATAAAGCATGGCAAATGATAGGAATGATTAGGTAAGAGAAAAATAAGCTTAGGGTTCATAGTTTTAGGAGACAAATGTGTAGATGGAAAGTGGTAAAAGGAAAAACAATATTATGAAGCATCGATGGTCTGCCCACCCCTTTCCTAGTGTACACCTTAAGGCATCCACTTAGAGAGATTGAGACTTGATAGGTTGGTACAAAATATAAAGTGTTAGTAATCAATAAAAAATTAAAAGTATTATGTGTATACATATGCCCCAATAGAATCTCATCACATGTCATGTAAGCGCAACATGAGTTGTTGCTTCAGAGATAGAACATGATAACACATAATGTTAATACTAAGTATAGTAAAGTAAGCAATAAATAAGATAAATGAAAGAACTACATTGAGAAACACATACCTGTAACTTACATTAGTGTCATAGATAAAAAATTGAATTCCAAAAAATGTGAAGGTGTCCATTATATAGTACACTAGGAAAACCTATAGAAGGTAGTGCAAAAAATAGACAAAAATAGTTTTTTTTAACAAAAATAGGCATATAATAGTGAAAAAGATATATATTTTAGGAAAATTTGGTAAATTAGGATTGGTAAAGCAAGGATAGAATATTAATGGAAAATTATTGATGAAATGATGGCAAATGAATGACAAAAGGATGGGCAAATGAATGAAGAATTATTGGCACATGAAGAAAAAATTATTGGAAAATAAATGGAAAATGATTGAAAAATGAATGATAAAAGATATGAAAAAATGACAAATGATGGAAAATAAATGAAAAATTATTGGAAAACACAGTAAATCATGAATGGAGAAAAGGAATATTAAATGACAAAAAATATATGTAGAAAATGCTAAATTATGTTGGGAAGCATGTAAAACATGAAAGGGCAAATGAAATATCAATGGAAGAAAACTTGAATAAAGCTATGTAAGAAGGTGAAAAATAAAGATCATTTAAGATAGGCATGAAAGAATGAAACATAAAGAAAAATATGAAAGAATGTTGAATGAAATGAAAGTCAAGATGTAAGAAAAACATAAATATGAAATACATAAATAAAAACATTTAATAATGGAAAATGGGTGTGGATTCAGTTGTCCACAATAAAAGGGTAGTACAATAATAAGAAATGAAAGAAAAGAGTGATCCATAGTTACTCAAACATGTTTTTTTTTGTTCTAAGGATAGATAAAATTGAAACAAAGTATTGCTAACATGATTTTAAGATGTGAAGAAAGAGGAAGTATAGAAGAGGAAAAATAGATTTGGAATCATAATTTTCTTGTAAAAGGGGGGAATGGAATAGGTGGAGGGGATAATGAAGAAAACACCAAGGTAGAGATAGTTCTTTATCAAAGTCAAGACACTCAAAGTTAGTTTATCAAAATAAGAGGACATTCAACCTTAAGGAATAAGAAGAAATTATCTTAGCAACACAAGTCTTGGATCAATAAATGAATTATATAGATCATCCCATGAAGTCTATATGCATGAAAATTAAAATGGACTTACCTCCCCAGGATGTGAACCCCATTCTTTAAGACCCCTTACAGATTTATTAGTCTACTATGAAGATTGGGTACTTGTGTGAGAAAGTAGGTAGCACCATAGATTGTTTTTAAATCCCTTATTCCAATCTACTGGCCTACTACACCCCAAAGGACTTCAGCTCTATGTGAAGTAAACTGTGGATTTTGAGCTTAGATTGGAGATAGGAGATGTGCTTGTAATCACATCTTTTGGTGCGATTTTAAATTTTAAGAATTTATATGTTACCTTGTAGATATAATTTCCTTTTGATTCAAATTATTTGGATTTTAACATTCTTTTGATGGATTTTTCTATTCCTCCTCCATACAAATATGGAAAACCAAACATGGGTGCTAAATATGACTTTAATTTGAAAACTTGGGACAAGGTTGTTAAGAAAGATAAATTTAAAGAGAATGGAGTCTAAGAGTCTCATACATCTAGGAGAAATAAAAGTGCTATCTTGAATTTTACCTTGTTTTATCCAAAGTAGAGATGACAGAAGGCTAAATCAAGAGGAATGACACATGGAACAATTTAAATTGCTTCAAATTGAAAAATATGTGATAAAAGGAAAAGAGGAGGGATAAAATGATAGGAAAGTGTGATTCCTTATCACAAGAAAGAGAGAAATAGAGGAAAACATACTAACATAGATTTTTTACAAATTTCATATAACAAAAGAAGTAAAATCTAAAGTATAAGAATACACATCAAGAACATGACAAATGGTAATTTTATGAGGAGGGTCAGGTCCTATCCATGGTATTACAAAGAAACTCATAAAAGAGGGACTCATGATGGTGATAGTAAGAAAAAATTGAGGGAGGCTTGTGAAAAAGCACCTCATAAAGAAAAACCCAAAGGATGCCAAAATAACATTGGCAAGCAACAACACGAGAAGGAGATGATTAAAAGATGGTAGTTTTATGAGGGATGTTAGGTCCTATCCATGGTATTACAAATCAAATAAAAAAATAAAGACCTAAGAGGTGTGAAAAACAAGAGAAAATTCAAGAAAATAAAGAAGACTATGGCACATCAAGAAACGAAAAGACCAAAAGGGAAGACTAAAGGTTTGTGAAAGGAAGGAAACTACATACAAAGGGAGAGACTTGTGCTTAAGTAACCTATAAAAACTATTAGAAATATATATATATATATATATATATATATATGTATATATATGTATGTATATATGTATATATATGTATATATGTATATATATGTATATATATAGATACACACACACACACATATACACATATACATATACATATATATATATATATACATATATATATATATATACATATATATATATATACATTTATATATATATATATATATACATACATATATATATATACATATACATACATACATACATATATATATACATATACATACATATATATATACATACATATATATACATATATATATATATATATATACATACACACACACACACACATATATAACATGAAAAAGAAGGAAATTATCCTACATTAATGGCTATATCAATGATGAAGATGTGAGAGACAAGTATATGTGTCTCAAAAGGGTTTTTGGAGTTTAATTAGTTTGGTATCATGTAATGAAGAATAAGAGTGGGCATCAAAATATGCCCTAGAGGGTAAGTGGATGTAGGAATAGGCATCAAAATATGCCCCAAAGGGTAATTGGATGTAGGAATAGGCATCAAAATATTCCCCAAAGTCTAAAATGATATGTGGGTGGGCATCACAAGATGCCCTAAATGTTATAGTAATGTGTGGATGGGAATTACAAGATTCCTCAATAGCTAAAAAGAGGAAGAAAAGATGGGAAAAGATAAGAAGCAAAGAGAACCCCATATAATGTATAAATGGATTTAGGTTGTCTAAAAAGATTATAATATGGGATATGATGCTTGAAGAAATAAAAATAATTCTAATCAAGAATAATAATATATAGAGACAAAGAACTAAGTCCGATAGACAAAGATCTAAGTTGGACATATAGGAAAGGTAAAAAGCTGAATTAGAAAACAAGGAAAGCAAAAAAATATATAGAGTCAACCTGATTGATCTAGCAAAAATTATAAGGCCTTTAGATTTTACAGGGTTGACTAGGTCGATCTAGTATAGTGAAAAGAAGCCAAAAAAAGCACTAGGTTGATTGGGTCAACCTAGTACATTAAATAAGCTCTTTGTTTTACCTATATCTTTAGTTATACCCATCCATTTTACAAACCATAAAATGCATTGGATTCAAGATGAAGTATGGAAGATGATAAACTTGATATAAAGTTATGAAAGAACACATAACTAGGTCAACCATGTTGACCTAGTTGATTATGCAGGGGTAGTTTTAAAGATTACAAACTATGAAAGGAAAATACATAATAGAAAGATATAGAGAAATAAAAACTCACCTAAGTGGTTTAGAGATGAAAAAAATAATATTTATGATCAATAAAAATAGATAAAACTACCAAAAACCTACAAATTAGGTTAAGTAGTTGACCAAGTAATACAAAAACCTACTGAAAAAGTGCTAAAAATATACTAGGTCAACCTGTTGACCTAGTTGACTAAATAAGAAGTTTAAAAACTAGAAAAAATGTACTACATTGATCTGGTCAATCCATTTGTCTGAGCATAGTTATGCAAGTTATAAAACCTATATTGGCTTGATCTAATCGAGCTAGTTACCTATTCCTACAAACCTACACATAAAGATAAATAACTTGGGTTGATAGGGTTGAGCCAACACAATAGAGATATGATAAAATAATGATGAATATAAATTAAATAAGTGAAATAAATCCTACAAGGGATTGATTCAAATAAATTTCACTAGATTGTATGCAATTATAAATACATCATGTCCATAAATAAATCTTGGATCAGATGGGATAGAACACACTTACACTTTTGATTGAGGGAATAATTATTAAGCAAGAGCATAACCAATGTGAAGATCCACTAGACCCAATTATGGGGCCATTTTTCAAAACACACAATGTGAGATAGGGTTATAAAGCCTATAGTCTGACATGATCACATAACAACACTAAAAGAGTCTCATGATTTAATATTTCACTAATCTAATAACAAGAAAAGTAAATCTAATCTAGTGCAAACCAAATCTTGTGGTATAAAGTAGGGGTTAGAAATAAAAGAAATAAACAAATCAACTAAACATATATAAGATACATCTACTCACATCAATGTATATATAATCCTAATACATGGAAGATAAGAATACAAATGCACTATCTATCTACTCTTACAAAGGGGGAATAAAGTTAAGAATACTTACCTTTAAAGATGAACCTGCCAAGCCTCAATCTCCCCCTTTGCCAAGGTGATTCACAAGAGATTTTCATGGTATGTAAAGACAACTAAGATAAATCAGATATAGGCTACACAACCTATCCTAGAATTCAAAGGACTTATCCACAAGATGAGATTAGAGTTCCAAAGAAAGTATTAGACCCTAAAGCTTTATTCCCCAAGTAGAATAGTTAGTAGGTAGATGTTTATGCTTACTTATTCACTTTATTCTTCACTCTTATAAAATGGTGGTAAATGACCTTGTATATATATTAGTATCTTACCCTAAAATAATTTAGGAATATCAGCTACATTAGGTCAACCTGGTCAAACTAACACATTTTTGAGCTAACTCACTAGGTCTATACTAGTTCAGTCAGGAAGTAAACAAACCAAAAGAGATAAAATGTCCCTAAACTATACGAGGTTGACTAGGTCGATCTATTTTGTTGAAGAGGAACCCTAAAAATGTGCATGATCGACCTAGTTTGCTGAATAAAAAGGGAGATAAAGAAAGGAAAAGAGGGATAAATCATGGCAAATGATAGGAATGATTAGGTAAGAGAAGAATAACCTTAGGTTTCATGGTTTTAAGAGAAAAGTGTGTAGATGGAAATTGGAATAAATAACAAAAATATTACAAAGAACCAATGGTCTACCCACCCCTTTCTTAGTGCACTCCTTAAGGTATGCACTTAGAATGATTAAGACTAGATAGGTTCTTGTAAGATACGAAGTGTCAGTAATCAATAAAAATTTAAAAATATTATGTGTATATAGAGAACACTTTTGTCATTAATATCCATTAGTCCATTTTATATAGGTAAAATGGATACTAATGACCTTATAGACCTATTAGGCCTAACACTAATACATAGGCCCATACTAGAATTAAAGGCTTATATAAGTTTTAAGGTCAAATGAGTGTTTAAAATACCTAAGGAGAAATCGGGAAGAGATTTAATAAGTTTCCAAGAAGAGGTTAGAATCTTAGTTGAGGCATAAGAGCCCAAACTCAGACATTAGGGCTACATAAGTCTAACTAATTATAAACCCTAGACCCATTCAAGAAGATATGTAGAGGATAAAGTGAATGAAGACTTAGTCTAAGGAATTCCACCACTATTTTATGGAATATTAAATGATTTCATATCCTCATAAACATAATGAAAATATAGTAGGGACTACAAAGGTACCTAACACTAGCTGCCCAAATACTTAGTCTAGACATTACTTAGGCAAACCTACAAGATGACTGAGGCATAGATGAAGATAAAAAAAATAAAATCAAGAAAAAAGGATGGAAAAAAATAGGGATGGTATTGTGATGATGTTTAATGCAACAAACCACATAAAGCAGACTCAAATCCCTCATACTCAATCTAGGCCTATCAGGTCTAAATCCATTATTAAGACTTTAAGACCCCACCTTCACATTATTACTAATTTAAACCCTCCCAAATATAATTCACATTAGGATAATATGTGGAGGGATGGTAAAAGTTTTTAAGAGGATGTTTTGGGAAAGATAATTCAAAGGAAATCTATAATTTGGTCTTAAGGCCCATCTTAAACTCCATATCCTTAGGCAGTCACCTCGAGCTATCTATTCAAGTGATCACATATTTTATGAAAAAAGGATTAGATCAAATTGTATTATAAATATTTAGGAACCACTATGTATTCAACATCTATGGAGGAGAGACTTGGATTAAGGGGCCTACCTCTATGATTCTTCATTAATACTTTAGCCATGTAAAGAAAGCTTGAAAGGAGCTTGAATTTTATGATTTTTTGCTCATATCTCTATGTAAAATATGTATGGGACCAAAATATTCTCATGAAATTTAGGTAGGTATGTGGGATCAACATCCATGTCCATAAGTTTGGGATTGGAGGTTTGTACTTTATGAACCATTATTAATATAGTAAACCTCTAAAACCCTGTTTAAACCCTAAGATAAAACCAATGAAGTAAAAGTGGAGATAATTAAACTTAAACACCCTAGTTAGACCTGATAAAAAATTTAAACATGTATTACACTCATATAAGATGACATCCATAGTCCTAAATTATACGGATAGGTGTACAAACCTCCTAAAAATCATGTTTTTATAGGGTTTTGTGATGTTTTCTCATTATAAATTTATTTTCAAGGTTTATAATCATTAAAACTCATGGTTTGGGAATATTTTTACCTTATCATATCGTAAATTTCTTACATTATTTCTTGGAAACACTCTTATAGGCCTGTACCAAACAGGTAGTCCATAAAGGCTAGTAGAAGGTGACTTAGTCAACTAGTTTGGCAAGGTTGTAGATGTATATTGCTTATAAAGGCCTAAGTCATGATGTGGTGTGAATTTAGTGACATAAAAAATGATATAAAAACTAGTAATTAAGGCCCTAATCCATCTCTCATAACTATCTAAAAACCTAACATTATGTAATTAGGCCTAATTGCCTAAGAGGCCTATGTGGTCAATAAAAAGAGGTGTAGGTTGGCATATATGGCATGAAAGGAGGTAAATATAGGGAAATTACCACATTTTAACTATCATCATGAAGTAATTAGACAAACCTCATGGTCATTATTAAATATTAGAGAAATTTTCCTTGGCTTAGTCAACATATAAAGAGAAGGGTGGGCTACTTAATGACCCATGAAGGCTACTTGGGGCATCATGAACACGTGTAAATTATAAAAGGGAATAGATGGATGGTAAAATGTCATGATCATGCTATGAAGGAGATCAAATAAGATTAAACCAGACTCCACCTCAATGCTTAAAGGGCCCATTGAAGACCATGAATTAGGAGAGTAATGCATGGGGGGACCATGGAGACTGCTATGGTTGTTTATAACTAATGATGGGGTCATTTGATAATTTATGACCTATTATAAATCTTTTCATACCACATTATCTCTTGCTTCTTGATAAATATTTTATATATTAAAGATTTAAGGCCTTTATTTTCATCCCTCACCTACATATGAGGAAACTTTGCCTAGATTTGTACTTTAAAAACCTCTTAAACTATTAATGGACTATTTAAAATTATTCATTATTAGTCTCTAGTGTGTAAATTCTTGTTTTGATATTTATAATCAGTGTAATTTCTCCCTTTGGAGGTCCTTACCACACCTAGATGCTAGTAGGTTGTCTTATGCAAGTCATATGATGTGTCAAATGTTGGTGATCTTACATGAAGTGTAATCTAGTTGGAAGTGTCTCAAGATAGGACTCTCATCCATCACCTCCAAGTTGTATCCATCCACCATGACCTTCATATGAAGCATTGGTACATATAATCCTAAGATAAATTATTTTAGTTTAGGTTTGGTTCATTGGTGTTATTTGAGGTCAAATTGATTAGATGAATGATATTCATGTGTCACCTTTAGTAGTATAGGTCTCCTTTTATACATTAATTATACCCCCATTTTCACCCTAATTAGTAGGTTTTAGTGATTATGAGCCATAATAAATTCACCATCAGAGCTAGCCCTATAATATAGAGGTCTAGCCTAGTCATAGGTCACCCAAAACCTTTGGTTATTCCCATGTTAGCCCAATATTGGAGGTATGCCTAAAAAACCACCTCTTAGGGTGTAGGTTAGAGTGTTAACATCTAGTTCATTTATATTATGAATAGATACAATAATTTATTCATCTAATTATGTGATATGGACACTCACATTAGTTCATATGTTTCTTTGAGTATAATAAATAAGAGGGAACTAAACTACTCTATCACCAGTATCACCACATTTGAAACATGTACCATTGGATCCATGACTTATACCTCTAAAATTATCTCTATATTTTTGGGTATTTACATAATTATGTTAAAAACTACTAGCCTCTCCCTCTTTCACTTGTATATAATAACCTCTAATACTTCCACATCCATGTGTAAATATTCCTCTTCCTTGTGTCTTTCATTATTTTCATAATAAATTTTCCTCTACCTTCAGTGCACATTGATAGGCTTCTTCAACATATTATAGTCTAATCATACCAAAATTATCTTGAATTGTCATGTGTAATCCATTTACATATATGGAGATATTTTCAACATCATCTTCAATATGCCCCACTCTAATTTTAAGTTTATAATACTCGATGTATTATTTGACACTCATCTCTCTTTGTCATAATTTTTAATTATGTTAAGCAAATTCATATTATAATCCACGTGAATGACTCTATCTTTCAAATTCACAATTAATCTACTCCACATCTTAATATTTTCTTTACCTTTGTTTACTCTATCAACTTTTACATCTTCCCACCATAAGGTTTCATGCCCTTTCACATTTAAATTAATCTATTGTGTTTATTACATACTTTCATACTCAAAGAATATATCTAACTCATTAATCAATTCAATGAGTTATTTAGGAATTAAACTTTCAAAAAACTTCTAGGGTCTAAATTTGGTTTTATTGTCATTCTTGTAATAGATTTAGATAATATATCTTTAGGATAATCAATGTCTTCTCCTATAACTTGATTTTCAATTACTTCTTCCCCAACGTTAGTATTACTTTCATCATTTAACACTTTAAAAACATGATAATGTGTGATTTACATAACCTCCATTACAACTTGTATTTTTATCATCAATCCTACTAGATTTGATAATCTTAGTGCTTCAACTATTCTATCTCTTCTACCATCTAATCATCCTCTATGTGCCATTTTCATGAGAAATATATATCCTTACTGTAAATAGATGATCTCTAGTGAGTTAGTTTCTTCATTAGTATGAAATAGAAAATTAAATACATAAAAACCTGAAACCCAAGTGAATTTACTCATTTTGGGAAAGGCCAAGGAATATATAAACAAGTAAAGATAAGATAAAAAATATAATTTTACCTTCTCTTTGGATCTCTTTATTTTATATCATACAAGTTCTATAGGCCTAGACATCTCCCCTTCCACTATGCATGTTTTGATTGAGCAATGAAGAAATAAGTGAAGATTTTCTTAGAGTTTTGGCAGAGTAAGTTTTCATGAAAAATATTATTTATGATGACAAATGATCCGTATATTTTTTTACCTTTAGATGATGATCAAGATGTGTGGTTGAGGTTTAGTATATTTTTGAGGGTTTATGCCATTAATATTCTGGGTTAATTCTACATTTATAGAGTATGGGATGCATTTATAGATCATAGGTTGATTTTATGCTAATATTTGTTTTCATTTATGATAATATTTATAATGTTTGAACTTTGGGAAATTCTAATCAAGTTTAATCAATCACATTCCATATGATTTCATATTTGGATTTTATTGATTTATTTAAATATGGATATTCTAAAAGGATATGTATTTTATGCTTAGGGATGGATTACACATTTTATTTTATTTAATTATATAAATAATCTTGGATTGTGATTTTACAATGTTGAAAATTGAAAAATTGTTTCATATAACAAATCTAGAATGTCACTTGTAAAATCAATAATTTGACTCTATATTAATTAAACATGGCTAATGATTTGATATGGTGTATTACATCAATTAGGGATACAACAATGTGTTTTAGAATATGTATGTCAAGTTGAAGATGAATTTGAGTGTTTAAATGATTTTAGACCTAATTTGTGTGTTAATACAACATGTTTTGATTTATAGTTTAGACATGTAAGTGAAGAAAGTGGATTGTCCACATTTTATATATTTTAATGAGAATTATAAGACACATATGAAGCAATCAACTTTCAAATAATGAAATATTCATTAAAATGATTGAATTTTATGTGATCATGTTTTTTAATTCTTTTTAAATTTATTGCATATAATTTTATAATGATACTGAAAATGATGTTTGGGATGACCAAGATTTTCCCTCAAGAGATTGGCTAAAAAATAAACTTGATGTGCCATATTTAAAAAGGAATAAAAAGACATGTCATGTAAGAAAAGAGACCAAAAATAGAGATATTATAATAATAATAGATGAAAAAATTTCAAAGCAACCATAAATATACCTTTGGGGAAGAAGAGACCAAAATGATGCAATGGGAGGGATAGGGGTAAAAATTCAAATTTTGAGCTGCAAACTAACCCCTGAGGAATTCACAGGTCATTTTTCACCATTCCCTCATTAAATTATTTATTATATATTTATACATGATATATTTGAATTAAATGGTGTGCATTCATTAACACAAACACCTTGGTGAGAAGGTTCAAGAGTACAGGTGACTAGGAGGGAGTGGGAACTTGGTAAGTGTATAAAAGTAATATTTTAAAACTTTGTCATTTATATATGCTTTCTCTCTTGTAGGAACCTATAGATTATCAATATATTTGAGTGCATGACTCAAAGGGTACACTAGGAAAGGGGTAGGAAAACTATTGGTGATTCATAGGATTGTTGTCCCTTATACTACGACTTGCTATATACAAAACCTTATCCTATGTAATTACCTAAGCTTTGATACCTCTATTACACACTCTTACAATTAATTCAATTCCTTAATTATCCCCTTCCTAATCCTAAAAACCTTTTTAAACATTTAGCATGCACTGTTGGCATGGGACAACCCTACATTTGATTTATTTAAAGCACATTATGGGTCTAGGTCAGCTCTAGTTGACCTAGACTGAGACTAACTTGTTTTTATCAAATAATGATATAGAGTCAAATTGGGTTGACCCAATAGCCAAATATTCAAAAATGTTTATGATTAGATTTAGATATATATACACATATATTTCTATCATTTAGAGAGAATAGAAGAATAATAATATTATATTATACATCTACTTATCCACCATTCTACTTGGGGAGAATTACTTTATGTTTTAATACTTTCTTTGAAGATACAAATATTGTTTTATGGATAAGTCTTTTACATACATAGAGAAGTTGTGTAGCCTAGAGCTTACTTATACTTATTATTCTTACATACCATAATAACCTCTTTCAAATCACCTTGGCCAAGGGAGAAATTGAAGCTTAGTAGGTTTGTCTTCAAAGGTAAGTATTCTTAACTTTGTTAAAGTAGATAGATTAGCATTTATACTTCTCTCCCATGCATTATAATTTCCTATACATTGACTTGAGTAGAGATCTTTTATGCATTTTTTTATTTTTATGTTTATTACCCCTATTTTGTGATACAAGATTTGGTGAGCACTAGATTAGAATTTACTTTACTTTGAATTTACTTAGTGAATAAGAAAACATAATACATAACTAGGGTTATTTCATGGTGTTATTTGAATAGAGGCTGTAGAACCATCTCTAATGATGTTATTATGGGAATATATCCATTGGTTAGTTATAGTGGATCCATCTTGTTCATGACCTTGAATATATAATGTATTAATAATCAAAAGTGTAAGTAGGATCTATCTTATCTATACTAGGATTGATTAATAGGTTAGCCACATTTACCTTTGTATGCATTCTATTTAACTTGATGTGAATCAAACCCTTATAGATTTTGTTTAATGCATTCATTTTATCATCGTATTATATATTTATATTTTTGCATTACTATATCAAACCTATTGGTATAGTTATAATAGTATATGCATAGGTTTAGCACATATTTTCCCCAAAATTACTATGTTATATATGTGTAAATCTTCTCCAAATATAGGTGACTAGATTGATCAGCTCAGTATAGTCTTAATATTCAGTTACATGTCTGAAAACATAGTTGATCTAATTGACTCTATTCATTGTTCTTATTTTCAACACATAGCTTTTGTAAACTCTGTTGAACTAGTTAACTCTATTCATAAAATATATGAAACAACACTTGAGCATCACAACATAAAATTTTGCAATCTAAGCATCTTCAATCCCACCAAGGTTCATTATAACTCTCTCTATAATTTTAGTTTTTCATTCCCAGTACTATTTTTCACAAGTTTAAAGTTTATAAAACTACAGCCCTACAACAAATTAGGTTGACTAGATCGATACATTTCTATAGCTTGTCTTTTATCTAAAGACATATTTGACTTGTTTAACTATGTTTTTCCATATCTTGATTTAGTTGACATAATAGTATTGACCTAGTTGAATCTATTTTTCATTATTTTCATATAGTGTCACCTAAAACTAACTCTATACTCTTCATAGTGAAGTAATTAACCTCTTTTTACTAGTAATTTGCCAATAACTTCTTAAAACCATCCTTAGATTACTTCCTAGTTCTTATAGCAAAATCCCCATGATACTAATTTCAAACATTATTGAAACTTATCACTTAGGAATGAGCAATTAGTTAGTATTTACTTTCAAGTTGCTTGTTTCTCTTTGATCATTATATTTTATATTGAAAAAATTGTATTATCCAACCTTGGAGAAAGGTTTGTGTTGTGTGTTCCAATTAGATTAATTAAATCAATCTAATTCCTTGTGTGATTCATTTCATTTTCATAGATATTATACTGAAACATATTTCTCTATTTTCATAACAATTTATCCATATAGACACAGTCTCTTATAGATTGTTCATCTTATTTTCCTTTAGTACACAATAATCTTGTTTGACTATGTATCTTTATCTTCATGCTCAATTTCTTATTTATCAGTACATAGTCAACTAGTTTGATTATGTATCCCTATATTCATGTTCAATTTCTTGTTTAGAAGCACACAATAAACTAGCATGATTGTGCCCTCATATTCTATGTTCTATTCTAGAATAATGTTGACTCCCTGGACTCTATTTGATTTTATATTCTATTTCCTAATGGTTCTTCCCCTTAACTTGTTATCCTCTTTTTCTCATAATGAATTTATTATTGGAGGATAATATAGATTTAAATATGAAAAACAAGATGATTCTTACCTATATTAATAGGTTTACCAAGAAATAACATATGGATTCCACTTTAGATGAAAGAAATATTCATGTTTCCATTCATACTACCAATTATGGGACTCTTCCTCATTCATCCTCAGTTCTTAATCCTTTGTTCTCTTTAGAATATGGGCATAATTTAGAGTACATACTTGAAATTATCTTCTTCATTAATTAATTTACTCAATATAGAGGAAAGGAATCTTTAACCATTTATAATCTTATTATAGGTCCTCAAGTATAATAACATGATTCACCCTCCCCTACCTTATCTGATAGATTTTGGGGAGACACTTTCTTTGCTTCTCAACCTTTTCCTTATATTTTGTCTCATTCACATAACATTACATCTTATTCTATGACTTATTTAATCTCTATGCCAAGTACATACACTAACATGGTAGGTTTATCTTCTAGTGGGCCTTTTCCAAAGACCCTCCTCCTTAACCTTCTACTACCAATACTAATCACACTTTTAGTTCTTCATTTTCTTCCAATACTAACCATTACACCAATGCATCTTCTACTAAAAATTTTAATCATACTACTATTGCTTCATTTTATACCAGTGCTTCTCATGCCACTAGTGTGACACATGTTACTACTTATAGTGTAACTCAAGCCACTAATACGAACACCAATACTTCACATGTTGTGAACACTAGTCAAAATAATACCCAAAATCATTAAATTTTATTATAAAAAAAAAATCAAATGCATATTTTTAAAACCAATAATGAAAATCAAATGGTGCAAATGCAAATCCATCTCATTAATATTCAAAATCAACCATAATAGGTTTGATTGGGAGCACAAAATTCAAATTCTCCCCACCCCCCCCTTAGATATTCCCATGGTATCCTTATTCATCAACCACCCTTCATTAATAAAATGATCAAACATATCCATAATGAACCTCTTGTACGTCACATTTCTAATATTTATATAGGAGGTATCACACCTACCATCATTTATAATGGGTTTATTACTCCCACATTATACTTAAAGTCATTTTCTAACCTTTATAAATATTGGGTCAAAATTATTACCTTTGTTGGTACCAAGATATTAGATAAAATGCTCTCAAGAGATGTTTTAGATTTCTAAAATCAACTAAAACCCATTATATCACTAGCTTGGAGGATTTGTTTAACTCCCTAGTATAAGAGTTTCAAACTAGTGATCTCCCTAAGAATAACTTATCTCACTTCATAAATTGTAAAAAACTTGAAACTGAAATAACACAAGATTTCCTCAAACATTGGAAGAACTTGTATAATAAAAGTGAGCATAATATGGTAGATGATAATCTCTTCCACATATACACTAATGTCTTATACCCCAAGTTTAAATATTGGGTTGGGAATTTATGTTTAGGTACTTTATAAGAATCCCTTGACCAAGATAAGCAATAAGATTTTATCATGCACCAATTTAAACCATCTCAAGAAACTACAAGAAGTCACATTCTCATGAGAAAAAAAAACCATAATGTTACCAAAGATGGTGTTAATAACACCTATTATACTATTCAAAATATCTAAGTAATTACTCCCAATAAAATTATGGAGAATGTTCCCCTCAATACAACACTCATAATCCTTCATAATCTCTAATAAATAACATTAATGTCCACAAACCATTATCCTTAGATGAGGCACAAAATAATATTCCAATGACTCTACCATTAGATATTGAGCCCAATTGTCCAATGAAATCATGGTATGACCTGAACACATTTTTTTGGTTTCATGCGAGTTGGGGCCACTCTCATGAGACTCATAAATAATTACATAATCTAGCTATGAATTTATTTCTTGTCCCAAACTTTGATCACGAATCACTCATTCAAAATTGCCAACATGCATATGACATAGATTTTGAATCCCATGAAACACAAAAAAATCAATATTTAAATCAAGTTAATGCTCATTTTACTATATACAAAGATCCTCTTCCCAATCATCAAGATAATAGTGACAAGCCTACTCCTCCAAATAATGTTAAAAGTCTTATAAGCCTCACTACTAATGAAGAAAATGTGGTAAATATGACTAACATGTGAAGAGTAGTTTTTTTCATCAACTTTAATCCCATACCCATGTATTAAATCTCTCAAACATTTTGTGTCATTCAAGACATTTCTCCATCTCATCTCATGGATTTGGGGCTAGAGGGCCTTATAAATTTCCAAGCACCACTTTCAATAACTCAACTAGACAATACCTCTCATATTATCTCTACTCTTACCCCAAAATTTACACATATAAATAATGTTCCCTAACCTTCCAATAGTATTTCTTCAACCTAATCACAAGAAATCCCTCAAATCCCACCATCTGAAAGTAATCAAACTATTTGTCCTAAAACTCAACCAACTACATATTACCAATACAATTCTAATTTCACTTCAAACCCTCCTTCACAAGATCTCTTATAATATTATGAACCTATATCTAGTAATCCCCCCATGGATTTTGATGAACGGGACCCCATTACAGAACTTTCTCATCTCCCATCTCAAATACATTTCCTCAAATTAATGAAAACTTCTCCCATCATCAAAATCATCTAATGCAATTGTTATTTGAAATGAACATCCCTCATCCTCATCTAGTAGGATACAAAGATACTTTGTCTAGGTCTAAAGATAGTATCCTTGAATAATTTAAAGATATGTCCATACATGTTGATGAAATAATGGACACTTCTCTTTCTGTTAAGTTTCTTATTGCTTCCATGATTATGGATGATATTCTACTTCATGAAAATGATCCTCTCCTATTCATTAGCATCTAAATCAATGATATCCATGTTGAACATGCCTTGATTGATGATGGTTCAAGTACTTGTATTGTCATCTTTGATTTCATTAATTTTTTTAGATATTTTGAATACAATCTCAAGTCCACAAGTGGCACATGTCAAGTATATGATCAAAGTCAAATAAATCCTTTAGGTTATGTAAAGCTTCACATTACCATCCCTCTTGTCACCATCTACATGCAATTTTGATCTTTAACTTTCTCCTCTCTTATAACATCTTGTTTGGTAGACCTTAGACTCATCGTATGAGGGATGTCACTTCATCCACATACCAATGCATCAAATTCCCCCATAATGGTGATATTTATAACATTGATGGAGAAAAAAACCCTTAGAATTTTGAACAATTCAAATAATGTGGTGACTTTAAAATTCCTACCCTTAAACCTTTGCCTAGTATCCAATTTAGGGAATCTAAATTCTTTAATTATCTTATCAATTCTTCCCAAGTTTATAATGGTCACCCTAAACTCATTGAGAACATACTAATCAACCTCCTATATTTTGATGGCAATGATCTATATAATATAATAATCAAGATTAAAACTTTTGATCTATCCCCTCATATCATCACCCAACTTCTTCCCTATTTTCAACTTCACTCCCATCAACCTCCTAATGTTGATATAATTGTGGTTTTAACTAAGACTAGACATTCTATTCATCATATAACTTATGACAATAATTTAATACCTACATGTACTATAGACCTACATATGATCAACTATGATGATGTTTATGCTTTATATGAGCCATTTTTATGAGGACTTATCCAAGATAAAATTGTCAAGATTCTTGAATATCATAATTATTTATTTTAGTATTTTCATTTATATTATAGAATTCATTCCTTCATAGTGCTTAATTATGTATTATTATTATTTTTTTAGGGTAGAGATGGATAGTTACATGATACACCTCTTATTTTAGTAGATCCTCTTAGAATTATGTTCATGGATCATGCCATGATTGGTCCTTACCATTTTTATAGATACTAAGATCCTTCTATTTTACTTCCCCTAGAGATGTTAGCTACTTATCTCAATCCTTATATGCATCCATCCTCATATTTAGATGAGCCTAATCTAGTTCCTATTCCCACTCTACCTTTAGTTGAGCCTCATCCTATTTTTAATTTTACTTCACCTTTAGATGATCCTAGTCCATTTTTTGCTTCAGCCCCACCTTCCCTTTGTAATGGAATTCTTCTTTTACTGCATATTTATCCCATGCCCACCCAATAGGCCAATCAACCTTACTATGATATTAAAATTTTTTTATAATCATTAGACCATACAATTTTAGTTATATCAGCTACCCCTAGCTTATCCTTCTACCTCTTTCATTAGTAGGCCCCCAAATTCTACTAATAAGTGTATCTATTAATTCCATAAGATAGATAATCATTATTCCACTCATTGCTGAAATCTTTAAAAATATATTCAAAAATTACACACCACCCTTTCTCAAACCAAAGATAAGGTTATACCTCCTCCCAAGTTATTACTTGAGTACATCCCTAACATGGGGAGGAATATTGTGTTTGGTACCAATGTGGTACCCATAATTTCAATTATTTGTGAATAATCTAATAGCACCTTCATGATCACCTTCTAGTGATACCTATACAAGTTATTCCTTCTTTCATAGGTATACCATGTAATAATTCTCCCACTTATTTCTTCTTGGCACATTCTTCCTCACATGTGGTTCCTTCCCCACCCATGTTTCTTTTCGACCTATGGATTCTTCCCCACCCATTCATCATTATCCACCAGTGGTGCCTCCTTCTCATCCCATAGATACCATTCCTATTTAGGAACTTATTCATATCCTTGATTATTCTATGCATGAGATCCCTCATTAGTATTATCCTTTAGCTACACCTACATTTTTTGTTGAGGAGATTTATAAATAGGTCTTTGCATATTTTTCCATGAGGATTGATGAGACACTAGACACCATTAGGATCCAGCTTTGTAGAGATGTTTTAGATGTCATGGATAATATTTATAGTAAAATTTATCAATATTTATGAGAATATCATGGTTTTCTTTCAATTTATTATTCATTGCGATTTTGGATTGGACTTGTCGTCTACTTTTATATATCTTGTATCATTTGATATGTGTCAAATCTAGTTTCACTAATCTATTTCACATGGATATTTACATTATGTGTTATGTGTTTTGTATGGTTTCATTTAATTTAATTTTCTTTCTCTTATGGATTCTTTTTTGTTAATTCCATTATTTTATACTTATGTCTATGAGTTCATTTCTTTCATGAATTTATTTTTCTTCTCCAATGGTCATTTGCTATCTTATCTCAAAAACTCAGATAATTATTATTGTGACTTAGTTATACAAACCTTGATCCCCTTAATAATATTTATTTACCCTATGATCAGTTAGTAAATAAGACATCATTATACTATTATTTATCGAACTACTTTAGATCTCAATTTATTCCCTTATATTTCTTTCACATACTAAGCATACATATAGTTGAAACTTGAGATTATCTACTAGTTCGTACGAAATCCTAAGTTTTTATTCAATAATATCTTTGGATACTTAGATTACTCTATCCAAAGTCTACATCTCATTCATGTGTATCACTTCCATCACTCATGTTGGTTATTCCAAATCTTTATGGAGGAGGAATCATAAAATACATTAAAAATTAAAATTGAAATTGTCAAACAAAAGGCAATGATATAAAAGGCAACATATAATTTCAAAAGTTAAATCACACTAAAATATGTGATTCATAACACATATTTTATTTTAATCAAAGCTCAAAATCCATAGTTTGCCTCATGATAGAGTCAATTTACATTGGGGTGTGGTATGCCAGTAGATTGGGAAAGGAGAACAAAAATTATTTTACTACTACCTACATTCTCACATAAGTACCCAATCTTCACAGTAGACTGATGGCTCTATGAAATCTCCTGAGGAACAGGGAACATGTTGCGGGAATGTAGGTCCATTTTAATTTTCTTTTTGATATATAACTAGCATGAGTCAATTATATTATATCACATATATGTCTATATAGCTTTGTTTTTACTTTGAGAAGTTATCCTTTGTATTTTGATGGTCACTAGACTCTTATTGTCTCTCTTTTGTACCTAGTATGCTCATGTTTCCTAAGGTTTTCTCATAAATTCATATGTCATGATTTTTATATTCCCTCCATTGCAACATTACTAATATTTTCCCTTGAAAAATATTATTTTGTTAACTGATCATTCCCCCTAGGGTTTCCCTTTGTAAGTTTCAGTGTAAGACCATGGATAAGACCATGATCTCCTCACAAATTACCATAATAAAACATTTAATCATTACCATTAACATCATTAGTGTTCCCCTTGTGAGTTTAAATATAAGACCATGGATATGACCATGACCTCCTCAAAAATTACCACTTTAAAAACATATTTTAAATCATTCCCATAATTACTTACACCTCATTGGTATTTCGTTTGTGAGTTATAATGTAATATTGTGGATAAGACTAGGCCTTCCTAACAAAATGTTCCAATAACAAGTTCCTACTATAACCAAGTTAGTGAAATTATATGCATCAAATTTGAGATAATCAGTATTAAATTATGAGTTACATGTCATTGACATACTTCCCATCTTGATTTAGTATGTTTTATGCTTACTTCATAAATCTTTCACTTTTATCTTCTTATCTTCTAATTGTGTGCATGATTATAACCATTTTTATTAAAATTTGCATACTTATCATTTTTAATTAGTGTGATTAATTTAATTTAATTTTACATTTTGTCTTTCCTTTTTATACTTCCCATCTTGATTTAGTATGATTGATTGACTTAATTGTTTTATTTTTATACCATTGGTATTTCATGTGTTCTCCATTTTATTATAATATTTTCATACTTCACAATGTAATATGTATGATTTTTATTTTTTTAATTTGGTGAAAATATTTTACATGGTTTAGAAACATCTGTTCCTTTTTACCATCTTTGGTTTATTATGTTTAATCATCTTTTTTTTTTACACATTTCCCATTGTGATATAGTCTGTATTAGATTTATTTTTATTACTTATACTTTTCCAAATCATTTTTGCCTTTTTATTTTTAACCATGCATGCGTATCACATAATAATAAAAAAGAAAATACACATCAAATATTTCACATAACATATAAAATAAAAGATAAATACATGTGATAGAAAAGAAATATATCCATGCATCTACATCCAAATCCAAGTACAACTCATGAGATAAATGAAATATATCAACATCAATATATATCATGTGTTTTATATAATAAAAAGTAAAAAATATAATAGATACATATCTAAGGTTATACTCCATCATGTATGTCATGTGGCCTAGCCACACTACCCATAGATGATTGTGACTAACCCCTCTGAATAGTATGCTATAAAAAGGTAGTCTAGGATCTCAATCTAGTAATCTATCCCTATAGACTAGCCACTTGGTCTTATAATTATCTTAACTACATGGTGGTTTCCATGTGTGTGGATCTCTCCTATTCTAGGGCTTGATAGGCTTGAGCCTCACCAACTCCAACCCCTATTAGTGGTTGTGACCCATCCCCATGTGCCTATAGCTATCTAACAACCTCTCCCATTAGTCTAATCTAGTTCACCTAGGTTGGGAAAGAGAGAACCTTAGGATCATCTAGTGTGGTAGGGTTATATGGTGTGAACACCCCATCCAAAATTTCATTATGTGCAGCCATAACTAGGGCCCCCCATCTGAATTCCTCTATCATTGGATATGAAAACCAAAAACTAAATAGACATCAGATCACACACACACACACACACACACACACACACACACACACACACACACACACACACACACACACACACACACACACACACACACACACACACACACACACACACACACACACACACACATCAAATCATATATCTATAATAATCAAAATGTAATTAGTATTATATATCAAAAACATAAATCAATTTTAAATCATTTCTCACCGTTTTTAGTGTCACTAATCATCGTATCCCCATTTTCTTTCCCACTAAACCTATCCTCTATTAGTTGCCTCCACACTAATGTAATTCTAGGAGTCACCAAGTTATCATTGATGTCATGTGTTATGTACTACCATTGATGTTAAGAAGGATTAGTAAGGTGAGAATTATCTTTGATGTCATATTCCTAAGGTCATTGATGTCAAAAGAAGTTTTAGGTTAAGTGTTGGTTCACAAGAAGGTGGCTATGGTCATTGGTATGAGGTTGATTGTTTGATCTTGCTAGTGTGTCTTTGAGTGATCTAATGGAGTGTCTTATGAAGCATAGTAAGTTATGGTGAAATGAGTGAATATCGGTATGTGGATTTATTTGAGTTAGTGTAAGTTTTATTTCTTTATTGAATATCTTTAGAGCTTTATAAGTTTAGAGAGAGATTATATTCATGTCTTGTGTGTTCAACAAGGCTAGTTTAATCTTGGGTAGTGACCTATATAGTTTAAAGAGAATTGGTCAAAATATAATGATGGGAGATGTTTTGGATCATATATAATTTTTTTGGAGGTGTGTAGTAAGCTTTTGAAGGTGTTTTGAAGACCTCAAAGTGATATAGTGGCCAGTAGGTCTGTTTGATTGACTAGTTCTTAAAGCATGGATATAGATTATTGAGGCATGATGGTGGTGATATGGATGTGTATGAGCTTGAATTTGTGAAATGAAGTGTTAGATAATGTGATAAAGGTGTTGATAAAATCACATTACTCTTAGAGTGAGCTAAAGGGGTAAGTTTAGTGGTCTTCTCATGGACCTAGTCTTAAAACCCTAGGTGGTATAATTTGGTATCATGATCAAGTTTAAAGGATTTTGAGATCATATGAGCATGGAATGATATTTTAAATGTTGTTTCAAGTATGTTGATGCAAATTGATTTCTCGAGTTGAAGGATAAAGTATGAAAATGAGTTTGAAGGTCTCTTATGTGTGCAAAATGAAGAGATGATGACCCAAGAAGGATTTTATGATGCTCATTGGCATGCACAACCTATACATGGGGTCATAATAAATTAATGGTAGTTAGGTAAGGTTCCTAGGTGTATTTTCCTAGAATTATTTTTGGATTTTAAGGGAAATCCTTTATGAATCATTGCTAAGAGTATAAACAAGTTTTTAGTGCTTTAAAACCCTAATAGTGGCCTGATATGGAATATGTGATTCAAAATTTATCAAAAAATCTTGAAAAGGTTATTATAATTATTTTATCCTATATTAAACTCTCTTAGTCACCTGTATATGTCATTTGTTAGAGATAGGAGAGATAAAATGATTAGTTATAAACATATTTGTAAAGAAGTCTATATAGTTCTCAAAAGTTTCATCGACCAAAAGAAGTGAATGGATGGAGGGATAAGTTAAATAGTCATAATTTATTTCCATGAAGGTTTAAATATAAGATATATCTTTTGTGTCAATCATTTTGGTCATTTTAGTGACCCAACTGCTAAATGGTTTTATAATGCAAAATGTGTGTTTCCAAAATTATTATTATTGAAGGCATTTTCATGGTAGAGTGTTGTTCCTAAGTGATTAGAGTTGTTTTATAGGACTTGTGTGTCATATTAATGAATTTGAGATATTTTTAAAGTAATTTTAAGTATTTGAGATGTTGGTCACAAAGTTGACTTGTCTATCTATGTAAGGACTGTGAGAGAGAAGGTCAGTAGATTTGTATATAAGAACAATAATAGAAACTATAAATTATGATATATCTATTAGAGGATATTTTATAGGTCACATAGGAACCATTAATGTGCATATTTATTCTTATAATTTTCCTTACTATAGTTTAAAATAACATTCATCATGACTATGTTGTTAGTCTTGTTAGCAGTTCTGAGTAGTCATCTAGTGGAGATGAGTTTGTGGTGATTTACCTAGAGTTAAAGAATATAATGCATATTAATATTATATTAAGGTATATAAGGTTAAATTTAATGAGTTTTTAATATTTAAATTTCTTTTTGTAGATGTTGGTGTTTAGTTGTTCATGATAGGGCTTTTTAGTAAATTAGCAGTTTTGAGTAAGTTTTTTTATAAGGTGTTCCTAAGTATTTAGAGCCTAATAAAAGATGCATAATAGAATTTTTGATAACCATAAGGTCATGAAGTTTTTATAAATATGTGTATTGTTCCTATAATGTGTTAGGTTGTTTGAATTTCATCTTTGAAGATAATGTTTTTGGGGTAATTAGGCCTAATAGGTCTTTAAGGCCTAATGGTACTTTCAATGTGTGAGTGAAGGATTTGTGACTTATTGATAATGTATAAGGTTAGTTGAGGTTACTAGATAAGTTTTTTAAAGGTCTTATGTCTATTTTTAGGGCCATATGGGCCATAGAGGTTCAAGTTGTTCCATGGAAAGGATAGACCTAATTGTAATTAGGTCTCTAGTACGCCTAAAAGAAGAAAAAGGTCTAAGTGAGTTTGACCAACCTAATGGTGATATTATTTTGATTGATTATTATGTAACATGTACTAAAACATGTTTTGGGTTTGAACCTAATGGATTAGTGCTTTCTTTGATAAAGAGAGTGAGTGAATGAGTGAAAAGTATATGAAGAAGGCCTAATAGGCCTATTTGGGCTAGTTAGACAATTAGAGATTGAGGCAAATGAAATAGAAGATTTTTGAGTGGTGAGATGTCATGAGACCATAATAATAGTTTATTTAATATTCCATAAAGTTATATCATTTTTTTTTTAGGTGATGTGCAAGTAAACTATATTGATACAAGGATATTAGGTCTATTTGTCTAGATATGCTTATGAAATAGATTTGGTTGAATATCAAGATAAAAGAGTAGAATAGAGGGATAAGGATGGATATAAATCCATTCCATGTATTCATGAGATGATGATGAATCTTTAGAATGCTTTAAATTAGGTTATATGTCTAAGTTTCTATTTATAAGGGTAGAGTGTGAAAGGAATATCTAAAGAGCTTTAAATTGAAGATACAATCTGAGAGAGGGAAGTAAGTAGTGGCCTCTAAGTGTTACTTAAGATTTTCATAGATGATAAGTGATGTGTTATTATAACAACCAAGTTGGGTTAGACATAGAAATATGTGAATAATTTTTTTAAAAATAAAGTATATATATATAAGTAGACCACATCTTAAGAGACTAACAGAGATCACATATATACTCGAGTGATAAAAATAATTACACATTATATTAATATCATAGAACTCTAATGTAATGATAATGATTCAAAAAATGGATATAGAAAGTAATGCAACTCAACCATAGTTGATACAACTCTGCAATCACCATTGTTAATCTATAATAATAAGTAATTATAATTCTTCATGACAATACTCAATAGTAATATTCAATCTAATACAATGTACATGATTTAGATACTTGGCTCCTTGGAGCATGAGTTTCTCAAAATCTCCAGTATCTATGGAAATCTCAAGTGTTTGTCTTCATAAGTAGTAATTTTATGGGGAGAGAGAGCATCATCTGAGTAATTTTCCACACCAACCATAGACTAATGATCCCCTACACTAATCCCATTAGGATATGGCCCTATCTTTATGGATGGGTATATAGTGACAGTGTGGGAATATATAAAGACAAGTTATTACCCATTGTTGTATGACTTATAAATAATTAAACATGTAGTGTATCATAGAAAACTTGATCTATTCCAAGATATCACACATAAATTTAAACCATACTCATAAAATGATAATGTCTCACTAAACATAGTTTCGTCCAAAGTTTTATAGAGTGTGTGTGTGTGTGTGTGTGTGTGTGTGTGTGTGTGTGTGTGTGTGTGTGTGTGTGTGTGTGTGTGTGTGTGTGTGTGTGTGTGTGTGTGTGTTTGTATGTATATATATGTATATATATATATACATATATATACATATATATATATGTATATATATATATATATATATATGTGTGTGTGTGTGTGTATATATATATATATATATACATGATCTAGATCAATCAAGTTCATACATACCACTTGATAGGACCACCTTCATTTGACATTGCAATGCTAGTAAGCTAGTGAAGTCCATCTCACTCCTTACTCTATATTAACAATGCAGATTGGTCAAATACAAATTCAGCCATAAGATTCATCAAATTAAATTCTACTATAAAATGCATCACATGACAACAATACATAGGAGTAATAATATCATTTATTAAGTTCATCTGACATATGCATGAAAATTTCATTGTATTATATCCCATACTAGAAATAATGATTACAAATATACCACTTGGGTAAAAATATAATTTAACTATATAGTTCAAATAATAAAATTGGTTTCCAGTTATTTTCACCCTATGGAAACCCATATTACTATATTCCATTTTTATAAGACTTGACTACTAGTTTTCCACAATCAATCATATAATGTAGTCTCAAATAAATTAAAAAAACAAGTGTTATACAAGTAACTATATATAACAAATCAAGTCATAGTTCACATGGAACACAATAACATACTAATAAATCATTAGTTAAAATCTCAAGGGTTTCATGCACTCATACACAAAGTCTTACCAACTATCCATAATAATAACCAACATGTATATAATAAATAATCAAATGTAGTTATGAGTTTAAGAATAATACTTAAAGTATGTACTACCTGAGTATAACATACTTTTATATTATATTACCCTATGATATCCCATACTATCATAGGTTCCATACTACATAACAACACATAATTCAAGGTCATGATTTTCAAAACTCAACCGATCCATGTAGATAATAACAAGTAATCAATACAAAATTATACCACCTAGGTTTTTTCTAAATCAAAATACATACAAGTATACAAAATCAAATACATTTATCTAACAGCCATTCGATCATTCATAGATAAAAAAGGAGTTCATGAACTCGTTATATCATTCCCTTAAACATATTGTTCCATTTGTTAATAGGTTGTTTAGTAAGGTTATAGTTTTTATGGTATTTTGTAACTTAATGACTAATTAAAGTTAGGTGAAATTGTTATATATGGGTACTTGTTAATCATTAAAGTACCCAAAAGTAATTACTCAAATGATATATAAATTCTATATCAATGTTAACTCATATTCCCCAATTAAGACCCTCTATGTTTCCAACAATTCCTAAGAACTTTCAAATTCACAAAATATACATATATGGATGGTCCTTCAGGAATTTACCATATAAACTTATTCACAAATAATTATTCCTACTAGACATATTTTATCATGACATATTCAAGTGTGTATATCTCCATACACCATTTTTCACTTCAAGGTTTGCTCACAAGTATTTTGTAACATCCAAATTTCTCAAATATTGTGATACACAAAGTTTCATCAAGTACACTGATAAATAGAGCACTCAAGTCTTGACTATAAAGTTATGCCATAGGCTAACACCAAAATGTGTTTATAATCTTATACTAACTATGCACATACCTTCATACATATTATACCCCACATATATGATGGTAATAAGCAATACACAAACTGATACTCCCATATAATATAATTAAATTATTATCTCAAACATGCTTATCTTTTAAAACAAACATTGAGGTGACAAGGTTAAACTTCCCATAGAAATATCCAATGATGATTTGAACATTTAAAAAAAAAATCCTTTTATAACCCCTTATTACTCTTAGCACATGTAAATATTTTGACATGGTTCTAATTCCACCCATGGAATCATAATTGTTGGAATACACCTCTATGAAGTATATACATACTTATATGTGCCATAATTTCATATGACATTCACAACCTAAATGGTTTACACTCTATGGCTTAATATAATTACATCCCTACAAGAATGATCAACTTGCATGGCATAATAAATTTTACAGCCCAAATGAGTTTGGTGATCTATGACATGGAATTCATTGTATATTATTTCCACATAGTCTTTATCATGTTTATATATTATGGTTTGTATCACGATATACAAAGACTCTAGATATAGAATATAATGCCAACATTATTTATTCTTTACCATTGATGCCAACATAGTAAATAAATGGTTTATTATTTACCAATGATTCCATCATAATAAATAATGATGCCAACAATTATCTGGTATTAAAATAAAAGTATAGTAAATCTATGATTGAGTCTCAACCAATTTTTCTTGGAATCAAAATTTATTGACTACAAGTCACTGGTCAAGCTCATAACTTAGTGATAATAATTATGGTTAATCATGAAGATGTATAATTATATTATACAAATAATGGTAATGTTATCATCTTCCTGATAATGTTATGATATCACCATGATCTAGTAATATGCAAGACCTACGATCAAATCTAGATGTATATCATTATCACTGGTATTTGACATTTATAGAATACTATGAAACTATTCAAACATATAAAATCATTTCCCCTAATACCACATACAAAATTACCATTTTAGTATAATAAAATTACTACCCATAAATTTTATCAAATCACTACCTGGAATTTTATCAAATCATTGCCTAGGTTGGCTGACATTTGATATCAATGCCCATAAATCCATTTAAAAATCAAGTAATTTATTTTGAATAAATTTAATTATTGTTTACCCTATCAGATAATGGTTTTTGTATATTTTTTTTACATATTACTATTTTATATAAATACTAATAGTCACAAATCTCATCATTAAGCTACAACTTATTTCTAGTTAATTTTCATCAAGTTGTTGTTTGGTATGAATACTCACACCCACTTGTAATAGTTACATATGGTTTGATAAACTATTATATAGCTATAGACATATATCAACCCAAATTCATTTATATACTAAGTGCTTAATATCCTTAACAATATATGCTCTAGTTTCAACTAAATGCATAGATCATACTATCCTTAAAGAAGTTATGAATCTAAATATATTGAGTACATAAATCTGATTATATGTGCATCTATAAATATTAATATATGAATCCTTTTGATACAACCTTAGTACACATAATAGACATGCATACCACATGTAAATATATTTTAATAGTATATACATATTCTAAATAAGTTTTGATGTATACAGTTAGTTTGTAAACCATGACTTACCAAGTTTATTTGTCTCAAGTCAAGAATCGATAGGAGATAATGTATTATACATGTTTTGCTATATTTAATTGATTAATTTAATACTCAATGACTTCCTGAATTCACTATATATTTATAAATATTTTCCTACAGAATATATATATATATATATATATAAATATATCCTTGTATAATTTTAATTATATATCCTTACAAATCACAAATTGAGTTTACACAAATTATTCAAATAATTATTAGAAAAGGTGAATGGACCACCTACCTCTTGGATGTCAAATAAAATTTTCTTGATTCTAGATATATCCTCCTTTTTCTAGAGCTGCTCCCTCTTCCAAAAAACACTTCACCCCCTAGCCCCTTTTTAAAAAATTAGGCATAGATTTATATTTTTTTAATATATTTAATTCTTTTTTTAGACTTTCCAACTTTAATCCTTTTTCTATTTATTGATTTATTTCTTCTTCTTTTTTATTAATTAATTAATTTTCTTTATATTTATTTCTCAAATCATATGTTTTAATTAAAACTTTCCTTAAAATCTAAATCTTTCCTTTTTTCATTTTATTGCTTTTATTATTAATGGAAATTTCTAGATTTCTAATGTTTTTATTTCTTTTTTCTCAAATTTACCATAATTAGTTTATTTATTAATTATCATTTCAGATTTTAATTATAAACTAATTGTTTGAATTAATGCAATAAAGCAAATCTCAAAACATTTTTGGCCACATATAAGATAATTTCACAAACCAAAGAAAGTAACACTCCAAAGTAATTAATAAACATACCATGAGTAATTAAATGCATTTCTACTATGACTAACTATTGTGTGTGTATAAGACTTCCCCAGCTCTCTATCAACCTTTGATGTCTCCATTTATAGAACCTTCTTCAATGATTGATCCGTAAACACCAATAGGAACTTCACTATATTTTTAAAACATTTACAAAGATCTTTTAAGTTCTCAATTTAAAAATTTAAATTGAATTAGAAGTGGAAACTTCTCAACTTTTTAGATGTTGGAATGATTAAAAACTGATTAAAATCAAGTTTCAAAACTGAAATAAAGGTGAATTGAAAGTTCACATCATTTATCCTTTAAAACCGTCAAATTTTTTCAAATTCTCAATTTACTCAATTTCCTATAAATGATCAAATGATTAAATTTTGCATTCTGATTAAAATCTGAAATTATAATATACAAATTAACTGAAACTGAAATGCAAAAATGAATTAAAAGATTAAAAACATAGAAATTGTTTACGAGGTTCAAAATTCCTACATCCCTAGGTTCTTATCAAACCAATCCATTAATGATGCTAAATTTTCAAGGTAAAATAGTACTTACAATAAAAAAAATACATCTACTCTTTACACAAATAGTGTTTCAAACCTTCAAAAGACCTTGGCTGACAGAACACATCCTTCACCTTCTTGAATCACACGTAGAGGCTTCTCCAAATAGAAATTGGAAACTTATGTAGCTCAAAATGATGTCACCAAAAATCTAAAATGTGCAAATTAATATACAACATAGAGTGTATCATAATTCTAAACAAGTTTGTAGTTTACTTTGAGCTTTGGTTTGGCTTCTAAGGGCTCTAAAATGACCAAATACTACAAATTGGGATATATTCTCCAATACATAGTCGGCTAGCTGATCTCATTTAAATACAAATTCATGTGTTTATTTCTATCTTGTCTCCCATGGGCAAGTTGGTCAGACTCTTATCCTTTTACATGATAGGTTAGGAGTTCAAGTCTTCAGCCTCCTTTTTGGGTGCTTTAGACTTACCTTTTTATCCCATATTGGACAAATAACTCAGTTTCAAGTCTTTTAATAGTTAGTATTTTGTTTCATAGGTTTATCTTTAGTCCCACATTGAATATATCTCAACCAATTCAAACCTTTAATGTTTGAATATCCATCATAATGGTCATCGATGCCTTTTGGCTAAGGCATATGTCACGACTGATGGTTATGTTGGCTAATTTGGGTGGTGTGCTTGGTCCTTGAACTTGGAAATGGTGTTACGTGGCTCCTCCATGTGGGTGCATGATAACAAATTGATCCTCATGGCATTTTATTCACCCTCAAACTTGGAATTATGCCATTTTTAGCATAAAATATGGCTTGCTCTTGTATCCAATATTTGGGTATATGGAATATTGACTCAGCCTTCAATCTTGAGCTTGACTCATCATTATGAATTGGTAGGACCTTCATGGTAAGTATTGGTTCTCCATTCCCTCTCAACCCTTAGTCGGTTATGTTGGAATTTGACTCCATGCTTGATGCTTGGTTACAATGCAATGTAAAGTTTACAATGCTTAAACATTAGTCCCACATGTGAGAAATACAAGGCATAATAAGGATTTAAATACAATTGTATATGCATATAGATTAAAATATGGAGGCCAAGGAACCCCTCCTTAATCAAGTGTGTTAACCCTCACTGAGGGCCCCCAGTGAGCCAATAATGGGGCCCATGATTCTCCATATGATCGCCTATCAAATACTGGAGGCTGAAACCAAACACCGAACCAAATTTTTTCACAAATGTACAAAAATGTACTACCATGTGTCAATGGGTGATTGGTCCACTTGTCACATTTAAATTTTGACACCTCCTTATTTTTCCTATCATAAAATAACTTTAGCAGGCTATAACTTGCGCATACGGTGTCCATTTTATAAATCGTGAAAAGTACCAAAAGGATCTTGATGAGATATACATTGTGAAATTGTTTTCCATCATGACTTGGGACCTTTTTCCAAACTAAACTCTAGATCACACCTCCCTATAAAAGAGGCTTTTGGTCTCCAAAAGTCTACCATCTCCTAAAAACTGATAATTGGTCTACTACATCACATCAAATAGATCCCAATCATATAAATAGATAACTATTGGCAAAATAAATGATTCACAACTCAAATGATATGGCATGAGTAAATAAATTTTCAACTACTAATAAACTGATCACAACATACCAAAACTATCTATTCATGTCACATCTTGTAAAGTGGTGAACTGTTAATAACTAAAATAATTCCCAATGTAATTACAAAACAAGTTTGTTAATGCCAACAACATATAATAAATGTTTTAGACATGTTGCAATATAATTCCCTGGTATGGGAGTTATATGCTAACCAAATGCAAACAATACAAAGTGTATATTGCCTAACATCTAAACATGCCCATAGTGTTTTATAATGCATCTATACATCCATGTCAAAAAACATAGATACATTCTCAAAATAGTAGTCAAATATGAGACAAATGTTTTAAGGGAATTAACTCAACCCACAACATGCATTATGCTATTATCTCCAACTAATCAAATGAGTTAAATTCCTACAAACAACTCACTCAGCATAAATAGGAGATTCTAAAACATTGAGCTATTCATCATAAGGTGAGAATTGAAATACTTTGAATGATAAACCTATCTTGAAGTGTTCTCAAAAGATCAACTAATGCATCATCAAAGCTTTTTCTTTCATTTAACATAATTCTTAACAATGCTTTGAAAAATAAATGCATTATAAATCCACTTAATCAAATTTTCTACCTAGTTAACTTGATTTCCTTAGTGGATTCCTTAACATCATTATGGATTGATTTAACTTCATTGACCTTATTAACAGTTTGATAAATTATCTTAGGTTTACCATTTCTAGAATGATAAGATGATTTAAGTTTAAAACAATGATCAATCCTATGTCTACTCATATGGCAATGAGTGCATAAAACCTTCTTAGGTGAGGTCTCCCTTTTACCTCTTCTCATTTTGCCATGATGAGAATGGTCTTTAACACCTGTAATCTACTTAATTAAAGCATGTCTCTTCTAACAAAATACAACACTATGGTTATGCATCCCACAAAAAGTGCAAGGAAATGGTTGCAACATCTTCTGAATGTTAAATCCAAATTTCTTAAACATAAAAAGTGGATTAAAAGATTTAGTGCTAACTCTAGTGTAGGAACTAGGAGGTTAAATCTCAATACCTCATTTACCTATTCTCTTACACTACACATGCTCTACTAGTGGCTTTGGACCTTTGCTATTAGAAGCTTGTCTTCCTTTAGTCATGGATGAAGTTTCTCCAATATCCACATGCTCACTAGTGTAACCCAAACCTGCATGAAGAGATCTATGCTCTACTTGTATTAGGTTAGTAATTCCTTGGCCATTTGAACCAAGACCTCTTCCATTAAAGCCCATTTTATTCAATAATTTGGATCTTATACCCTTAATATGTTGTTTGAAACTACCAAAAGCATCATTACTTGAATCTAAATCTTAATGGAAAGACACAAATGAATTACTTGGTGAATAAATTATAGCACAGTCAGTCATAGTCTCTGCATCTGAAGTAGAAGGTATTGCCTTCTTTGGTTCACCACACTACAATTTGATCAAGAGCTCATCCTTAGATTTAAGCTCTGATTTCAAACTTACAACTTTTTCTTGAATAGCTAAGAGCTTGCATCTCAAGAATGCATTCTCATCTTAAATCTGGGTATTGATGGCTTCAAACTCTTCGATCTTAGATTTATGTGACAACTTACCCATGGTTTCATATAAACACACTGATTCCAAAATGATACAATGCAATCTAATCAAGTGATATTGAAAACCAATAAACTGAAAGCAACTATCAAATCACACAATCATAAGCTAGCCCTAATTTCTAACTACTCTGATACCAAAATTTGATCTGTAAACATCAGTAGGAACTTCACTACTTTTTTAAAACATTTATAAAGATCTTGTAAGTTCTCAATTCCAAAATTTAAACTAAATTTATAGCAGAAATTTATCAACTTTTAAGATGTTGGAATGATTAAAAATTTATTCAAATCTAATTCAAATCAAGTTTCAAAACTAAAATAAAGGTGAATTGAAAGTTCACATCATTTATCCTTTTAAACCATCATATTTTTCCAAATTCCCAATTTACTCAATTTTGCGTAAATGATCAAATGATTAAATTTTACATTTTGATTAAAATATGAAATTATAATCTACAAATTAACTAAAATTGATATGCAAAAATGAATTCAAATATCAAAAACACAGAAATTGTCTATGGGGTTTAAAATTCCTATGTCCCTAGGTTCTTATCAAACTGATCCATGAATGTTGCTAAATTTTTAAGCCAAAATAATAATTAAAATAAAAAAAATAGATATACTCTTTGCATAAATAGTGTTTCAGACCTTTGAAAGACCTTGGCTAACTTAGCACATCCTTCACCTTCCTAAATCACATGTAGAGGCTTCTCCAAATCAAAATTGGAAACTTCCATAGCTCAAAATGACATTAACAAAATTCCAAAATGGGAAAATTAATATACATCATAGAGTGTATCATAATTATTAACACATTTGTAGTTTACTCTAAGCTCTGGTTTGGCCTCTAAGGGCTCTAAAATGACCAAATACTACAAACTATGCTATATTCTCCAATACACAGTCGGCTAACTAATCTCGTTTAAATATAAATTCATGGGTTTATTTATATCTTGTCTCCCATGGGTGAGTTAGTGGGTCTCTTATCCTTTTACATGATAGGTTAGGAGTTCAATTCTTTGACCTCCTTTTTGGGTGCTTTAGACTTACCTTTTTTTCCCATATTGAACAAATAACATGATTTTCAAGTCTTTTAATAGTTAGGATTTTGTTTCATGGGTTTATCTTTAGTCCCACATTGAATATATCTAAACCAAATCAAACTTTTAGTAGTTCAAATCTCCACCATAATGGTCATCGATGCATTTTGGCTAAGGCATATGCCATGACCGATGGTTATGTTGGCTAATTTGGGTGGTGTGCTTGGTCCTTGAACTTGGCAATGGTGTTACGTGGCTCCTCCACATGGGTGCATGATAATAGATTGATCCTCATGGAATTTTATTTGCCCTCAAACTTGGCATTATGCCATCTTTAGCATAGAATATGGCTTGGTCTTTTATCCAATATTTGGGCATATGGAATATTGACTCAGCCTTCAATCTCAAGCTTGACTCATCATTATGAATTAGTAGGACCTTCATGGTAAGTATTGGTTCTCCATTCCCTCTTGACCCTTGGTCATTTATGTTGAAATTTGACTCCATGCTTGATGCTTGGTTACAATGCAATGCAAACTTTACAATGCTTAAACATTAGTCCCACATGCAAGAAATACAAGGCATAATAAGGATTTAAATACAATTACATATGCATATAGATTCAAATATGGAGGCCAAGGCACCCATTTTTAATCAAGTGTGTCAACCCTCACTGAAGGCCCCCATTGAGCTAATAACGGGGCCAACAATTCTCCATATGACCACCTGTCAAAGACTAGAGGTTGAAACCAAACACCAAACCAAATTTTTGCACGAATGTATAAAAATGTACTACTATGCGTCAATGGGTGATTGGTCCACTTATCACATTCAAATTGTGACACCTCCTTATTTTTCCTATCACAAAATAACTTCAACAACCTATAACTTGCGCATACAATGTCCATTTTGTAAACCAAAAAAAGCACTAGAAATCTCTTGATGAGCTCTATAATCTGTAATTATTTTCATCATGACTTGGGACCTTTTTCTAAACTAAACTTTAGATTAGTGATGCTCTCTATTTAGTATGCTCAAGGGAAGAATTTTCCTATGTTCACCTCACAATACGTAAGTCATTAGATCTTCCCACATGATAATCATAAGCAATAATATATATAACTAAATTAATGTATTAATGTTATTAAAATATAAATTCATATATAAACTAGTTCACAATAAGTAATCATTTAATAACATTTAACTAAGCAACACTCTATTATCCTAAAATAGCATAAAACTCAAGCTTAGCCAAAAATATAACCAAATCTAAATTTGTTAATTTCAATAATCCACAGATAATCTATCAAGTTTGTCTAGTGAGGAATTAAGATGTAACATCCTTCCCTCATAAATCTAATCATCATCATTGATGACTCTTATTCAAAGATAAGTTCTCAATTAAAACATTTCTTAGTAAAGCATTAACATGATATACAATATCAAACCAAATAAAAAAATAGAAAATTACCTATGGAACTCACCATAGTTCCTCTAAATTGAATTATTAATAGATTATTGGTCCTATAAGACCCTACTTAATAACATCTCCCAATTAATAAAAATGGCTACAAATATTATTTACTCTGACTGATTCTATCATGACCACCCTAGGGTCTAGAATCATGAAGACAAGTTTATATACTATAAGACTGACCACTTCTGTTACCTTGAAGGGTCTTATATGTCTTGGTAAAAATTTCACAAGTTTTATTAGAACACATAAGATCATCATGCAAGCTAAAATAAATGACCAAGGAGAGTTTCACAAAATATTTCAACCCTCAACACCTCTCTCTATCCTAGAGAGTGTTTTTCTCATCCTAGAAAAAATTAATTAGGGAATCTAGAAATAATAATGTGTATATGTTAATACTATTGCTACTCCATGTAGCTTTAGATAAGTATAACATATCAATATTGTCACTACTCCATGGATCTATTGACAAGTATGATAATGAATAGTAACCATAAATATAAGTATACAAAAATCGTGGAATACTCATCCATATGAAATCTTTGTCTATTGTATACATGCATATGTCCATAAAACTAAATTTGATAATTTATACCTATCAAATATTTAATTTGACAAGTCCATATGTCAACTATAACTCAGTACTAATAATCCAAGTGAATATGAGGCTAAGTATGATACTATCTTATCACTTAGAACTCATGTTCCCAATTCACCACTCTTCCCTTAGGTCTCCACAACCTAATGATCTCCACACGTGCATAATGTTTTTAAAAAATCACAATTTTATGTAATCATATCATTGAAAGAAAAGATATATACTAAATTATTCTATATGTATTCACATATGTAAAAATAAATCATATAATCAATTTGCAATTGTATTAAGCTACTACTAGCCACTCATAACTAGAATCATATTTCGTATCCTTAACTTATAGAGTTATAGTCATAGTTAAGAGAGATTAATGTTAAAATTAACATAAAATACATAGGTCAATAATCACACTATTCTTTAACCTTATAGGAAAACAAATAAAATATCTCTTACTTGCTCAACTAGCACACAATAAGTTGAAAGTTTATTCTAACCTCTAGATTGTTAAGATGTTCTGCACCTCCTATACCCTACTGAATTTTGGTGAATGGTATATAATATCTATTTAAAACAAGATGCATTTAGCAAAAGAGATGAGTATCAATCTATGCAAGGGTGAACAATATTATACTAATTATAATCGACTTTTAACTCTTAGTATATAATTTAATTTATAAATCAATGTTTCTACCTTACGTGGTCTAAAAATCATAAATTAGATCAAGTAGTGACTCTAAAAGAGTCAAAATTGAAAATTAGAAAACCATCATATCAAAAACTCTTATTTACCCTGCTAAGGTAAAAATAAAATATCATAACTCAATGTTTCCCAAACACTACCTACCTACCCAATCTTGTAAGTATGGTATCTCAATATTCTTCCATGACTTGGAGAGATATATGCCATCATAAAGATATGTATGTCCATCCCATCTTAAAAATTATCTCTCACAAAGAGTAGAAAAAATTCTCCCACCATTTCAAGGGAGTATATTTAAACAACATTAAAAAATAATTCCCATTTAAGAGAATACTAAATCAACATTATGCATATATTACTCTTTTCAACAACATCATAATAATATTAAAAGAGAATAAGCTAATAAATATAATTCACCTCTATGCTAACTCGAAGAGATAACACTTCTTCCTAAACCATATATCTCAGGAGTAAAAATTCCATAAGCTAACTCCTAACAAAAATGAATTATCAAGAAATACAACTACACTCTACTAAGAAGATTTTCCACTACCCTAGGTGGTATTAAAATAAAAAAAAAGGTCTTATGAGATTTCCCATTTCTAGGTTTAGTAAAAGAAGACAAAAACTAAAGCACAAAAATTTGAGAGAAACATCTTGAGCTTATTAAACACTCACAAAACTCAATGACAAATATGATTAGATAATCAAGAAGGACATAGTCATACTCAAGGTGTTCAATCTAAGTGATCAAACTTTGGTAGGAATATTTTTGCCATAACTCATGAACTATGCATATACCCATCTACCCAAGTCTTGAATACAACCAAAACCAATGTGACACTTGATAATCTAAGCTCTTAAACAAATCAAAGGGGTATGAGTGATCTAAAGAGTACACACTCAATCTCCCACACACATTTTATGAATGTCACAAAACTCTAATCATGGTACAACACGGTTCCACACTAAAAAACCACAAGTCCAAATTCTAGTGCAATATTCCATGACACTAGGTTAACATTGATGAGCAAAAGACCTGAAAACACTAATGGACTCATTAGGTCCTAGAGTTTGATTCATAACTCTGATACCACATGTAACAACCCTGTTGGGTTAGACATAGACATATATATACATTCTTTTTAAAATAAAGTACATATATACAAGTAGACTACACCATGAACATATAAAATAGATCACATATATACTTGAGTGATAACAATAAGTACACATTAAATTAATATCATAGAACTCTAATGTCATGATAATGCTTCAAAAAATGGATATAGAAAGTAATACAATAACTCAACCATGGCAGAGAGAAATCTATAATCACCACTATCAATCTATAATAATAAGTAATTATAATTCTTCATGAGAATAATCAATAGTAATATTCAATCTAATATAATTTAAATGATTTATATACTTGTCTCCCTAGAGCATGAGTTCCCCAGACTCTCCAGTATTTGTGGAAATCTCAAGTGTTTATCATAATAATTAGTACTATTGTGGGGAGGGAGAGCATCATCCAAGTGATTTTCCAAACTAACCATGGACCAATGACCCCCCACACTATCCCCATTAAGATAAGTCCCTCTCTTCACATATGGGTAGATAGTGATGGTGCAGAAATATAGAAAGATAAGCTAGTACCCATGGGATGTATGATTTATAACTAATTAAACATGTAACGTATCATAAAAAAATTGATCTATTGCAAGATATCACACATACATGTAAACCATACTCATGAAATTATAATCTCTCACTAAACATACTTTGCCCCAAATTTTTATAGATAATATATATAATGATCTAGATCAATCAAGTTCATACACACCACTTGATAAGACCACCTTCATCTAACATTACAGTGATAGTACGCCAATGAATTTAATCTCACTTCTTACTCTACATTAGCAATGTAGATTGGTCAAATCCAAATTTAACCACAAGATTCATCAACTTATATCCTACTATAAAATGCATCACACCAAACACTATACATAGGAGTAATAAGAACATACATTAAGTCTATCTAACATATGAATTAATATTTCATTATATTCTATTCATACTAGAAATAATGATTAAAAATATCTACATAATTCAAATAATATAATTGATTTCTAGGTATCTACACCCTATGGAAACCCATAGTACCACATTCTAGTGTTCTAAGACTTGACTACTAGTTTTTCACAATCAATCATATAAATTAGTCTCAAATACACATAAAAACAAGCATTATACAAGTAACTATATATAACAAAGTAATTCATAATTCACATGAAACACAATAACATACCAACACAACATTTGTTAGACTCTCAAGGGTTGCATGCACACATACACAAAGTCTTACCAACTATCCACAACAATAACCAACATGTATACAATAAATAGTCAAATGTAATTATGAGTTTAGGCATAATACTTATAGTATGTACTACCTAAGTAAAACATACTTTTATATTGTATTACCCTATGATATACCATACTATCGTAGGTTCCCTACTACATAAAAACACACCATTCAATCTCATGATTTTTAAAACTCAACCGATCCATGTAGATAATAATAAGTAATCAATAAAGAATTATACCACTTGGGTTTACCCTAAATTAAATTGCATACAAGTATACCAAATCAAATACATATATCTAACAACCATTCCATCATTCATAGAGAAACAAAGAGTTCATTAACCCATCATATCATTCCCTTAAACGTCTCATTCAATTTGTTAATAGGTTGTCTAGTAATGTTACAGTTTTATGGTCTTTCATAACTTAATGACTATTTAACCTTAGGTGTAATTATTATAGATGGGTACTTGTTAATCATTTAAGTACCCAAAAGTAAATAATCCAATGATATATAAATTCTATATCAATGTTAACTCATATGCCACAATCAAGTCCTTCTATGTTTCAAACAATTCCTAAGAACTTTCAAATTCACAAAATATATGTGTGGATGGTCCTTCAGGAATTTGCCATATAAAATTATTCACAAATAATTATTCCTACTAGATAGATTTCATCTCGACATATTCAAGTGTGTATAACTACATACACCATTTTTCACTTCAAGTTTCGCATATAAGTATTTAGTAAAATCCAAATTACTCAAATATTGTGATACATAAAGTTTCATCAAGTACACTAATAAATAGAGCACTCAAGCCTTGACTATAAATCTATGCCATAGTTGACATCCAAATGATTTTATAATATTATGATAACTATGCACATACCTTCATACATATTATACCCCACATTTATGATGGTAATAAGCAATACACAAACTGAATCTCCCACACAATATAATTAAATCATTATCTCAACCATGTTTATCTTTTAAAATAAGCATCGAGGTGAAAAGGTTAAACTTCACCTAGAAATATCCAATGATGATTTGAATGTTTTAAAAAATTACAACCCCTTATTTCTCTTAGCACATATAAATCTTTTGACATGGTTCTAATTCCACCCATGGAATTATAGTCATAGGAATACACCTCTATGGAGTATATACATACCTATACATAGATCAAGAATCTGAAGGTATTAAGAATATTCTACGTACCATAATTTCATATGTCAATCACAAACTAAATGGTTTACACTCCATGGATTAATATAATCACATCCTTGCTAGAATGATCAACTCACATGGCATAATTAGTTTTATAACCCAAATGAGTCTAGAGATCTATGACATGAAATTTCATTATATATTAATTCCACATAGTCTTTATTACATTTACATATTATGGTTTGTATCACCATATACAATGATGCCAGACATAGGATATAATACTAGCATTCTTTATTATTTACTAGTGATGCCAACATAATAAATAAATGGTTATTCTTTATCAATGATGTCAACATAATAAATAATGATGCTAATAGTTAGTTGGTAATAAAATAAAAGTTTAGTGACTCAATATATGATCGAGTCTCAACCAATTTTTTTGGGGATCAAATTTTTTTGACTACAAGTCACTAGTTAAGCTCATAACTTAGTGATAATAAATATGGTTGATCATGAATATGTATATGTAGATTCTAGAAATAATGGTAATGTTATCATTTCCCTAATAATGTTATGATAGTGTTATGATCTAGTAATATGCAAGACCTGTAGTCAAATCTAGATGTATACCATTATCTTTGATATTTGACTTTTAGAGAATAATCTAAAACTACTCAAATATATAAAATCACTTCCCCTAATACCATTTATAAAATTACTATTGCATTATAAGAAAATTTCTGCCCATAATTCTTATAAAATTAATACCCATAATTTTATAAAATCGCTACCCAGGTATGGTTAAAATTTGATATCAATCCCATAAATCTATTTATTAATCAGGTTATTTTATTTTGAAGAAATTTTATAACTATTTACCCTATCAAATAATGGTCACTATATATTTTTTCTATATATTACTAGTTTATATAAATATTAATAGTCACAAATTTCATAATTAACCTGCAACTTATTTCTAATTAATTTTCATCAAGTCATTATTTGGTATGGATACTCGCATCCACTTGTACCAGTTACATATGGTTCCACAAACTATTATATAGTTTTAAACATATATGAACCTAAATTGATGTATATACTAAGTGCTTAATATCTTTAAATATATATACTTTGGTTTCAACTAAATGCATAGATCATACTATCCTCAAATAAGGTATGCATCTAAATGCATTAAGTATATAAATCTGATTATATGTGCATCTTTAAATATTAATATATAAATCCTAATGATACAACCTTAGTACACATACTAGATGCACATATTACATATACATATATTTTAATAATATCTATATATATTCTAGATAAGTTTGCCATGTATATAGCCAGTTTGTAAACTGTGACTTAAAATTTTTATTTCTCTCGAGTCAAGGATCAATAGGAGGCAATGTATTATGTAAGATTTACTAGTTTAATTGACTAATTCAATACTCAATGACTTCCAAATTCATTTTATATTTATAAATGTTTTCCTAATATATATATATATATATATATATATATATATATATATATATATAATCCCTGTATAATTTTAATTATATATCCTTATAGATCACAAATTGAATTTACACAAACTATTCAGATAATTCTTAGAAAAGGTGAATGCACCACCTACCTCTCAGATGTCAAATTAAATTTCCCTGATTCTTGAGATCTCTTTTTTCTAGAGTTGTTCACTTCTTCAAAAAAACACTTCACCCCCCCCTCCGCTTTTCTTTTCCAATAGCCCCTTTTT